>CM076574.1:262183703-262481632 GCA_034641835.2 Pinus albicaulis
CTCGTAACCCATAGTAGAATGGGGTTGCTGAGCGGAAGAACAGAATGATCGTGTGTGCTGCACGGTTGATGTTGCATGATCAGGGCCTTCCCATACACTTGTGGGCTGAGACATGAAATACTACAGTATATGTGTAGAACTGTTGTCCTTACAGGATACTTGGCATGAGTACACCTGAGGAGGCGTTTTCTGGTAAGAGGCCTGATATTTCCCATTTGAGGATTTTTGGTTCACCTGTTTACATTCATGTGACTAAGGATGCTAGGAAGAAGCTGGAGCCGACTGCAGAGGTTGGGATATTTGTGGGGTACACTGATATGCCCCACAACTATTGTGTGTATTTTCTAGACAGTCGCAAGACCGTTGTGCGACGGGATATCAAATTACACGAGGAGAAAGCCATGAAGTGTTCGCTTGAGAGGGAGCCACACTTACATGGAGATGAGGAGCTATTAGTTCCTAAGGATGAGCTTCAAGATGTGGATCAGCCACAAGATGAAGTTCATGGAGTGGAAGATATCACTCATGCAACGCCAACCATCAGAGGGCGAAAGCACACTACAGAAGTTGAGCGACTGGCTCAAGATGTAGAGAAGGTTGTAGGAGCACCTACATCACAGCGCAGACAGAAACAGTGACCTGACCGGTACACTGGATACATGGCTCTTATGAGCAAGTGTATCATGATAGAGCCATCCTCTTTCGAGGAAGCTGTGGAGGATCCCACATGGGTAGATGCCATGGTGGAAGAGTATGATTCAATTGTCAAAAACAGTGCATGGGAGATTGTCCCAAGGCCGGAATGGAAATCAGTGGTGGGTTTGAGATGGATCTACAAAGTGAAGCAGGCAGCTAACGGGAGTGTGGAGAAGTACAAGGCAAGATTTGTTGCCCAAGGCTTCTCACAGATTGAGGGGATCGATTATGAGGAGACCTTTACACCTGTCGCAAGGTATTCTTCCATATGGACGATTCTTACTCTCTCAGTGCAGATGGGGTGGCACATTCATCAGATGGATGTGAAGACTGCATTCCTCAATGGAGTGATTGAGGAGGAGGTGTACATAGAGCAACCTGAAGGTTTCGAGATCTTCAGCAGCGAGTCACATGTGTGCAGGATTAAGAGAGCGTTGTATGGGTTGAAACGAGCACCTCGTGCTTGGTACACACGGATAGACAGTTATTTCACCGGACTTGGATTCTCCAAGAGTGAGGTGGATCCAAACCTATACCAGATTGTGGTGGAGGGTAAGTTGTTGATCATTGTACTTTATGTAGATGATTTGATTTTGACAGGTGATGAACTGTTGATACTCTCATGCAAGGTTGATCTTGCAAAAGAGTTTGAGATGAAGGACTTGGCCCTCCTTCATTATTTCCTCGGATTGGAAATTTGGCAGCGCGGTGATGGACTGTTTGTGTCTCAAGGCAAGTATGCCCAGGAGATACTGGAGAAGTTCAACATGCATGGCTGCAAGCCTATCGACACTCCTCTTCCTAGTGGATGGAAGAAAGAGGATGCTACATCGGCAGAGGTAGTGGATGCCACTATTTATCGACAATTGGTGGGGTCGCTTATGTATCTGGTCAATACATGACCCGACATATGCTATGCTGTTAACCAGATTTCACAAGCTATGGTTAAGCCTACCGAGCTCTACTGGAAGGCAGGCAAGCATGGATTGAGATATCTCAGAGGCACATCACGATATGGATTATGGTACAGACAGTCGGATGATGTAGTATACCTAGGGGGGATAATATAGGGTACAAAGGGAGGTACCCAAGGGAATAATATGATGTAATAATATAAGAATGATAAATAATTGGGCCATAGTTAATAAATAAAGTGGTTAACCCACATTATGTAAGGGACCACATGTAGCTAGGGAGTAAAGTGATAAGCCCATTGTATTAGATGTATGGTATTGAGAGACCCATGGTAACTACCCATGGTATTGCATGTATGAAACCTATATATAGGCTAGAGACTCTCCATTGAGAGATGTCAAGGATTATTGTATGGGCAAGCATATGGCTTATGGAGTGATCTCCTTCCTTAAGGAGTGAATGTATGGTGTTGCCCTACCTTAAGGGTTTCGATATTAATGAAGATCTGAAGTTTTATATTCTATGGTGTTATTTCTTGGGCATATTTTCCATTTCTATACATTTTCTTGTCAGATCTATTATATATGAGGTGAAGTTGTGTGGCTTCACGGATGCAGTTTTGGCAGGGAGCCCAACTGACATAAAGAGCACATCTGGAGGGATTTTCAGTATCGGGTCGACAACATTTTCTTGGTACATCAGGAAGCAGAGATCCGTGGCACTCAGTTCAGCAGAGGCTGAGTATATGGCAGCGATTTTGGCTGCATGCGAGGCTATATGGATGAGGAAGATCTTGCTCGCGTTGTTTTGAGTCAGTTTATGACTCAACACCATGATAGTCATTAGCGTGCAGTGAGAGGAGTATTAAGGTATCTGCAAGGAACATCAGAATTTGGTATTTTGTATTCTAACTCATTTGATGTTAAGTTGACAGGTTATACAAACTCTGATTGGGCAGGAAATCTAGATGACAGAAGATCAATTATTGGTTATGCCTTCAAGATTGGTTCCGGGGTCATCTCTTGGTGCAACAATAATTAGCATATTTTTTCTTTATCCTCAGTAGAAGTAGAATATCAAGGCATGTGTGCAACAACATGTGAGGCAGTTTGGTTGCATAGACTTCTCCAAGATGCAGGGGAAGAACAAACAGAAGCTACGATCATCAATTGCGACAATCAGAGTTCCATAAAACTGGCTTACAATCCCATGTTTCATAAAAACACTAAGCACATAGACACTCAATTTCATTTTGTCAGGGAGAAAGTGTAGTCCAAAGAGATTTGTGTAGAGTATTGTAATTCTTGTGATAATATGGCTGATATATTCACTAATCCTCTGGGAAAACTGAAGTTTGATTTGTTTAGGGATACATTAGGTGTGTTTAATAATCCCTTTCTCCATTAAGGGGGAGTGTTAGAATTAATGGAGATTAGGTAAATTGTTACGTAGTTTTGATTTTGTTTTTTAATTAGACATTCAGTTCCTATCATTCAGGAATCTGCTCTACTATCCCTAACCAAATGTATCTATTTAATATTGGAGTTTAATGTGAAACCCAAGCAGGTTCATTTTCTTGTAGGAGCTCCTGGTGATCTGCACCTGAGAGCTCCTGTGTTGTGTGCCAATTCATGTCTTCCATGGGCAACTGTTGACATAAGGGGATTTAGTTTATTTCAATAGTTGATGAAAATTTCCTCTTTTCTATGTAATAGAAATATTGTTAGGGTACAATATTATTTTTTGTAAAGATATTAGATGATGGAGAGGAAAGAATGACTATGATAATCTATAATCTTTTTGAATATTAATTAATAAAAATTGCATCTTCCAAATATTTTCTAGCTCACAGTCCCATATGGATATCTTCTCTCTAAGGTTGGCTTTTGTGTATTTATTTATTTGAAAATGGACTTTTTTATAACTTACTATTATTGTTTAATTTCAAATTCACCACTTCCAGTGTTTAAATGCCAAGAGAAAGGATTTTATAGAGTATTGCAAGGTTGCAGAGCATAGTTCACGTATAGGAACATACATTATGGTAAATTGTTTTAACTACCACCAAAAATCCATCCTAACAAGAAATCTATCAATAGGTGAGAGAGATCAAATATCTCAAGATGCAAGGATCAATTTGAGTGGAAAACTTGAGAAATTTTTTATACCTGCAGAGGTTTGATTTCTCTAAGCCCTTGGGTAGATGTTTAATTAAGATTAATGTAATAATACTATTTATATTTATATTCATTTCATATATATATATATATATATATATATACTATTTTTAATTTTATTAAAAGTTTGATAATAGATCTAATTACATATATATGCTCTTGCCATATTTTTCTAACAACATGATATCTCTCTCTCTCTCTCTCTCTCTCTCTCTCTCTCTATATATATATATATATATATATATATATATATATGAATGAGAGATATTAATGTAAATATGATATTTTTATACTTTTATTAATTAAATTCAAATATGAAGCTTTGAAATATAATGAAGAAGAATATAATGTTAAGGGTAGTCTCCATTGCTAAAGAACCTTTGTTATTGAGAGGTCACAGATTCAAAGTGCTTTTCTTACTAAGAGAACTATTATTTGTTAGGTCCCTATATTACTAGTATAGTCCCTTATTGTTGTTACTGTAACCCCCTTATTGTTATTGTTGTACCCCTGTAACCCCCATATTGTTATTATTTTTAGGTCAGTTAGGATTACATTGTGGCCCCACTAGGATAAGATTGTGGCCCCATGGACTCCTATATATAGAAATGAGGTTTTTTCATTTGTATCATCCAAGAATTGTTCATTTGTGTAATGTATTGGAGGTTTCCCTTTCGAAGTGGCTTATTTCTAAGGCGTTGATATCTCTTTTCTTCTATTTTTGGAGCTATTTTCTCAACACTTAATGAATGAAAATTTGTGATGATGACAAGGTTAAAGTTACAGAAAGGTGAAGGGAAATTTTTGGTTGCAAGTCTTGAAATTAGGACCAGAAGAAGGAGAGTTGAAAGAGCATCATCTTCACCTAAAATTCCACTCATATCTGCACTTGAAGAACCTCAAGTTTGGTCTCAAGAAGCAGAGATTGAAGAGATGAAAGCATCATAAGTTGAGATTGAATCCATAGCCATCATGTCATGTGTTGGAGAGACTCAAGGAAATTTAGAAGAGGAAGATGTCCAGAGAGACATAAAAGACATAAAGAGGATGGTTAAAGTTATGTTTGATGTATTTACTACTGGGATGGAAGGATAAGGTTCTAAGCCTCCATATGGATAAGGAACTTCAAATGGTAAGAAGGATGAAGAGAGGAGTTCAAAGGGAAGTGGAGGTAATACACCTCCATCTCCACCATCTTCATCATCCTCATCGTCACCATTAGCATCATCTTCCACTTCCACCATAAAAACCACTCACACTCACTCAAAAGCCACAAAAGGAAAAACTCCATTACTCAAATTAGACATTAATTTTGAACTTCCTATGTATAATGGCAAGGTAAATGCAGAGAGGCTTGAAAATTGGATATGCCAATTGGCGGTGTATTGCAGAATTCAAAACCTTCATGAAGATGACATAAAGATCTAGTTGGCTTCATTAAGGCTAGAAGGAGCAACACTAGTTTGGTGGGAAGAAAAGACTCAAGAGGAAATGTGAATCCATGGTAATATATCCATTTCTTGGGTTGAGTTTATTTCTTCCATTATAGTTGTACCTTTACAACAGAACTGTAGCCTTACACTCATCCATCTTAAACCTAGACAACAGACTCTTTGCATACTTACCCTTGGACAAGAAAGTTTGGCTTAAATCTCTCCAAACTTCTAGACCCAAACAATATTGCATTTCTCCAAGGTCCTTCATCTCAAATTTCTGTGATAATTGATGCTTGATTTCCTCAATGAGATTGTCTGCACTTCCTGTTATTATCAGATCATCTACATATAAAGAAATCACCACTATCTATCCTTCATTATTAAACACGGTATATAAATTTGGATCATTTTTGCTCCATTCATAACCATGCATGAGGAAAAAAGAATCAATTTTTTCGTACCAGGATCTAGGAGCCTGCTTTAAACCATATAAAGCTTTCTTTAATCTACATACTAGGTGTTCTTCTCCCTTCTTAACAAACCCGTCAGACTGCACTAAATATACTTTTTCTTTTAAGTCACCATTTAAGAAAGTAGATTTAACATCTAATTGATGTATTTTCCAATGATACTTAGTGGCTAAAGCAATAATCATTCTGATGGTATTTAATTTTGCAACAGGGGAAAATGTTTCCTCAAAATCAATACCTTCTATCTAGGAATACCCCTTTGCCACCAACCTTGCTTTATGCTTATCAATAGACCCATCTGCTCTAAATTTCAACTTAAATAACCATCTGCAACCTATGGGTTTTTTATCATTAGGAAGCTTTAATAAATCCCAATTATTGTTCTTAACGATTGATTCATATTCCTCATTCATTACTTTCTTCCATTCAGGACTTTTACTAGCTTCATAAAAGCTAGAAGGTTCTGCAACGTTTAACATACCAGTCATGAGCGCACAATCCATATATCGAGCTGGTAATTGTTTTGGCCTGCTTGATCTTCTAAGTGATGGGGGTTGAATTATTCTTTCGCTTTCTTCTCTTTGTGGATTTAACTCATTTTATTCCACATTCTCCCATTGTTGCTGCTGTTCTTGCTGGTGTTCCTGCTTCTGTTCCTGTTGCTGACTAATTCTTGTTTCACTATCCTCTTCTGGAAGTAAGGGTACATGCCATTCTTCATTGTTTTGAACATGGTTTCCATCATCAACCTGTTCATGAAATAGTATATCTCTACTAACAAACACCTTGTGAGTAGAAGGGTCAAACAATTTATAAGCCTTATACTCACTACAGTATCCAATGAAGGTACATTTAATGGCCTTTGAATCTAACTTCTTCCTATTCTCTTTGGGAACATGTGCAAAGGATTTACAACCAAATACTCTAAGATGACTTATTGCAGGCTTGAAGCCAAACAATGCTTCAAAATGATTTTTATACTCAAGACTTTTAGTAGGACTCCTATTCTTTAAATACACTACAGTATTAACAGCTTCTTCCCAAAAACCATTGGTTAGATTCTTACCTTTCAACATACTGCGAGCACACTCCACCAGTGTTCTGTTTTTCCTCTCAGCAACTCCATTCTGCTGAGGAGTGAAAGGTGTTGTAAATTTCTACTGTATCCCATGCTCATTGTAGTATTTAATGAAAACTCTTTTCTTGAATTCTCTCCCTTGATTTGATCGAAGAATCCTGATGAAATTTCCTGGTTTCTTCTCAATCATGTTTCTGAATTGCTTCAAATATTCAAAATCACGAATTTTCTATTTAAGAAAATATACCCATGTGAATCTTGTACAGTCATCAACAAAGATTAAAAAATAATAGGCCCCACCTAACGATCTTGTCTGCATCGGGCCACATAAGTTAGTGTGTACAAGTTCGAGTATATCCCTATGTGTTCTATCTTTAATGGCATGAAATTCATCTCTATGTTATTTACCGAACGCACATGCTTCACAATCAATATGAAAATTTTCAAAGCATGAAAACCATCTACCATACTTTGTTCTGCAATAGAAGGAGATCACTGAAATTGATATGCTCAAGTCGTTGATGCCACAAATTTTCAGCAGACTTGTCCGATGACTTCAAGGCTTGCTGTGGCGTACTCTTCACATCTATTTTGTAGAGTCCTGCTCTGCGAATACCTGTAGCAATGGGCTTCATCTGATCCAACAAATATTTAATAATACAATGAGATTTGAAGAATTCAACTTTGAGATCCTGATCTGTAATATTTGACACAAAAATCAGGTTCTTCTTAATGCCAGGAACATACCACACATTAGATATATTCCTGATCTTTCCAAGGCAAAGTAACAAGGAAATCTCCATGTCCCTTGATTTCATACCCTCTATTATCTCCAAGGTAGAATTTTACTCCAGTGTTGGATTCTCTAAAATTTCTGAACCATTGTTTTTTACCTGAAATATGCGAGGAGGCTCCAGAATCTACGAAAAAAATATCTAATTCATCCTCCTTAGTAGCTAAGGCAGTGTCAGCCTCATCCATAAACAATTTAACATTTAGATTATGATCTGCATCTGCATCAGCCAAATGACCTGCATGTCTTCTTTGCTTGCACTTCTCTTGATTTTCCTTTTTATTATGGAAAAATTTAGCAGTATGGCCTATCTTACCACAATAAAAGCATTTAGGAGCAGAGTCATGCTTATGCGAGGTCATACCTTGTGATGTCCTTTTTAATGTGTTTCCCCTCCTCTGATCAGTCATTTCTCTCCCTTTTGGCTTGAACTTTGTTATCAATGTAAGATCTGGATCTTGAGGTTTGAGAGATAACCTCCTTTCCTCTTCCTGTAGTAAAATCCCATTAAGCTCTTCAAAACATGGAGGTTTTTCTCTTGCATTCAATCTGGTTATAAACATCTGATAGTCATCCGTCATGCTGTTCATGGTAATTGTCACCAGATCATCATTTTCCATAGTTTGACCGATATCAGATAGTTTATCTTTAACTTCCTTTATCTGGGATATGAATGAAGAAACAAACTCATTCTCCTCCATCTTGATTGAGAGGATCTTCTTCCTGAGGAACAAGGTTTGACTCGTGTTCTTGATTTCATACATATCTTTGAGAACTGTCTAGATGCCATTCGCCGTCTTGCAATCCCGAATATGAGGGATGATGCAATCTTTAACCGATAATTTGAGTAGCACCTTTTCCTTCATCTCCCTTTTCTCCCAGTCTTGAATTGTTGTATTCGATCCACCATTTGCAACAGTCGACTTGACTTCATCACCAGTGACAATTCTATAAGAATTTTGTCCCTCAAGCAATGTCTGAAGCTTAAATTTACAATTTGTGTAATTGGAGCCATCCAACTTGTTGCTTTCATTTAAATACTCTGTCATCTGAGAATTCATCTTGGAAAGAGAACAAAAAAAAAGACTACTCCAACAACTTAAAAAGATAAAGGTTCAATGTAGGATTTTTCTCTGCTATTAATGAGGGCCTTCAAATTTCAATGAGAAGAAACCCCAGAAAAAAAAAAAAATCACAATAAAATGATCCAAGATGCCAAAGGAGATCAGGCGGTACACAAATTCCAAACAACAGGAACACTTCCACAAATGATGAAGAAGATCAGTTGGGTTTTGCTTACCTTTTCACTAATGCAACAAAAAAAATATGGTCAGCTGAAGCCACGCTCCAAAAAACTACCCATATCGATGGAAAAAGACAACACTTCAACACACAAAGAGTGATTCATAGCCTACACACAGGCTCTCGGCCTCATGTTTCCGCTGCAGGTCACCAGTGAGAAATTGACCATGACTATCACCTCAGCCCATGGCTCTTGCACTGGTCGATTCGATCCACCACAGAATCTGCTTTCGAGCACGGCCTTCATGGCCTCCACTCCACGACGCCTTATGAACCGACAGGGCATGTTCACCTCCGATCAGGATCTCTACACCGATCCTCACAGCAGTCCATTGCGCTGTCTCACAACAACGTCTCCGTTTATACACTCACAGTAACAAACAAGTAGGCGGTGTGTGAAACGATCCTCCGTATATAAAAAATGTGCAGACACGAGCACCGTAGCCAGCCTCATCCTTACGCTCCTCTAGAGCTTAGTTCATCTCCCACAAATCTCCATGCTACCAACAGCGTTGAACACCTCGCGCTCAACCCAGTTTACTCACAGATCCTCATAGCCTTCCTAAGCTCTGATACCATGTCAACAATTGCCCATGGAAGACATGTATTGGCAAACAACACAAGAGCTCACAGGTGCAGATCACCAGGAGCTCCTACAAGCAAATGCACCCGCTTGGGTTTCACATTAAACTCCAATATTAAATAGATACATTTGATTAGGGATAGTAGAACAAATTCCTGAATGATAGGAACTGAATGTCTAATAAAAAAAAAATCAAAACTACGTAACAATATACCTAATCTCCATTAATTCTAACACCTTAGAACTATTACACCATAAGAAAACAATAATGGAATTGTAACTTTAGAGGAACCAAGTTTCTCTCATTTTTGTTACATAGCAAAGAGCTTATATTCATCAACTTTTTAAATAAGCCAAATCTTTCTAGAGCTATTAAGACATATAAATATATAATGAAATGATAAATTTTAAATAACAATGAAATCCTAGCTTCATGTCATAAATTTTAAATCAGTATTTCATTATCAACACTCCACTATCATAAACTCCTTATTCCTAACTCATTATAGTTAAAATAAGAATTCCAAAATAATTAGAACCACTAATTTACCAATCCCCTTACCAATAGTGCATAAACCATGAGAATCTCTATTCACTTATTCAACAATTCACAATCAACCAATAGCTAACATGTCCTCATCACTTACAAAATAAATCCCTAATTATTATCCTTAAATATAGTCAAACATAATAAACCATGCTAAAATATAATGATCCATTTAACCAACTAACCTATAAATCTCAAAAGTATCATCCAAATAACCCATTAAAAAGAAGGTTTCAAGCAACTTCCCTACATTACAAATAATGAAATATTTTTAAGGATATGAAAATTAACATACAAAGGTAAACACATTAAGAAAACCTTATCTAATGATCTTATTGGTACATATTTTGAAGAAAGAAGAAAAACACTTAAAATACCACTAAAATGATACTATTATTCAATTACTTATACGTTAATTCTTTAATAAAAATTAATGGATGTAGTACTTTTACATTTAAAAAATCGATTATTTTGTATAATTGTGTGGCATTAATAAGTTATATATATATATATATATATATATAACATTGATGGATATATATTTTCAAATCTAAATTATGTGTACAATTACAAGGTATATAATGTCACACAATATTTATTTATGACATAAAATGCATTGATTATCTAATAAATATTGTTGCCTGACTTCTTGGTGATACAACTTTGTTAATTTTGCAACATTTCATCTCTATTTGAAATTATTTAGCAATAACAATGTAATAATTAATTGACTTTTAATGAAATCGTTTCCCTACAATCCTTTCAACTAAATGTCCATTCAACTAAATGAAAAATGTTCTAATGAAACTTGTTAATAATATACTTTCCCTAAATATTAAGCACTATGCATTAAATTAATGATTAAAATAATATTTTTTCATGGTATCGAATGAATATAATCTTATTCTTATTCAAATAATTGACTTACAATTTTTTATTAGCGATTTTTCATGGTGAATAAAAATCACTTCATCCTTATCCAAATGATTGGCTCAATGCTTTTTCATGGTGTCCATTAAATATCACTCCATTTAATATCACTTTATTCTTTTAACTTAATGCATGGTGTTTAATATTTGCTATATGAAAATTAATATTTAACGTATGTTTAATGTTTTTTCATGCTGTCCATAAAAAAAATCACTTTATCTTAATAAGAATGATTGGCTTACTGTTTTTTCAGGTTTCCATTAAATATTTTTTTATTTTTTTAATTGGCTTAGTGCTTTTTCATACATTTTTTTTTCATACTTTCTATTGAATATCGTTTTATTCTTTTTGATTGGCTAAGTGTTTTTGATTGGCTACTTGCTTAATATTGAAATACGAAAAATAATATTTAACATATCCTTTCCACTCCATCCAACAATAAGACAGGTCACAAAAACCATGGATGCGCACGGCTTTGTTTTCATCGATAGATATTGTGATTCCAATGTCCCATCGATTTAGCACAGTCGAATATTGTAAATATCAGTTCAAATAATTCATCCTTAATTCGGCTGGGTCGATATTTACTGTATATCGATTACTGTAAATCGATTATTATTTGCAATGAGGATTGTGGAATTTTGGCCTTTTGTTCCGTTTATGGAATGCCTCTCGTTACGTTACTCTCACGCCACATTAGGAGATGAATCCAACCATATTTATGTGCATGCAATACTCGTACAATTTTGTTTTGTTGAAATGTAAAGAAGAAAGAAGACTCGGCAGTGGTATCGATCTACACTCTTTCTTTTGGGATGTTTTTTTATTTCAATTATTATTATTCATACATTTTTCTTGAATGGTAAAGAAGAAAGAAGAGTGATACAAGTTTGTTGAATTATAAAGAAAAACGATGGGTATTGTTATGATGTAAACTAAGCTTATAATATTTTGAGATTTTTTTTAAAGATATGGAAGTGAAAGATGTAACATGGGAATTATGCATGAATGTCAATGTGTAAAAATAAGTTTCTAGTAAATAATGAAAAATCATGTTTTATTTGATTCTCACATTTAATATTCTTTTGCAAATTGATAAGATAAAAGTTTATAACAAAAACAACTACTATTGTTTTTTGAAATTATTTAATGAGGATTTTTTATTTTTTTTAAATAATGGTTAATGATTGTCTTTAGAATATGTAGATTCCCTTATATAGGATTTTACAATTTCATAAAATGAAATTATGTTGAGTGAGGCATCTTGATAGATCTCTAGACAAATATGTGTTTTGCAGTTCATATATGTTAGGGAGGATTACAAAACCTTTACGTCATTTACAAAGAAAATTTCTTGGTAGTTAACTCTTATTAGACACGTATCTAGGTTGAATACACATATAAACTAGGTAATGTGCTAAAATTCATTCATGGTAGTCTGAGGCCTCATCCATGGCATTCAAACCCAAAAATCATTACTCAAGGCTTTATCCCCTTGATAATTAATTTCAATGCCCCAAGATCAATTTGTAGTGGGAATTTCTCTTAACGATGATTACTTTCCCAATTAGAGTTCAAGGATCTCTCATATACCTTTTGTGCAGTGGTTTGTGACCTCTTCCACAACTATTGATCTTGAGAAGTTTCATTCAAGACAAAAATACCAGAATTTCATCCCCTCATATTATGAAGATCGTAATACATATCCATGGTGTTAAATACCTCATACTAGTACTCATGTATTTTAGTTCAAGCCCAAATATTCCCTACAAAGGTGATGTGTGGTAGTTTGATGCATATTCTATGGCTCTCTAGCCCATAAACCATTATTTGATCTGTAAACACCTATGTATATTCCACTAAATAGTTTGTCACAATACATCTAATATAATTATGTTTAAAATTTGAAATCTACACAGGGTTCATTTCTCCTTAGATTTCAATATCTGAAAATTATTGTTTATTAAATATGCATGCAAATTACAATAATGGAGAACATACAGAACATTGAAATAAAACTCAGAGACCAAAAGTTAACATTGTTAGTTATGACCTAGGAAACCTTTATGTGAGAAACCCCAAATTGAAGGTGAGGACCTTGTTCTCTCTTTCTCCAAATGGAAAATGAAATGCAATAATAAATGAGGAATGTGGTCCATTTCTACAATGCACAAATGCCCTACGTTTTCGCTCTCCCTATCCACTATCGACTACTCTACTCATCTATGGAGAAAAATTCACTCGTATAGAATGAACCCCCTTTTCCTCTTGATGTCTCATTTATAACACAACCCGATAGTCTATTAATGGTTAGTTTGGATCCTTCAAGTCTTAAATAAAGTTACAACATGGACTTTTCTAGAGTCTTCTTCATCATGATCACATGTGTAGCCCATTTTCGATGAATAACAGGGTCGGCGTGGCATCCTCTTGATGGTAAAAATAATAAGTAAAAATTCTAAGTGTCATAAATTTTTTATATGGACATGGATTGAGGTGATTCTTGTGTCTTTGGAAAGGTCTCTATGTGTATAATAGAAAAAAAAGTTTCCACACTTATGTCAAAAAATGTTACTCCCAAAAGAGGTCATTTGATGCCTCAAATTGTTTATGGAATGTTTTAGAGCCCATTTTTCCAAACTCAACCCCAATGATTAAAATCATCTCATGAGATAGTTTCTCCACCTGTTTCTAATCTAGAATAATCAAGACAGATGAAAAATAAATATAATGGTCCAATTTAGAACACACCTACGCATTTTGGGAGGTTTTTGGTCCCAAAAATATTCTAATGAATGAGGTGAGGAAATTTTTGCTCCACCTTCTCTTAACTGTACCATTTATCCTTTCCTAAAAGTTGTCCTTCCAACCCATTCTTCCAAAGGTCATGTTGCCCTTCTCTTGTAGTTTTGGACATTTTCTGCAAACTTTTATCCTTTTTCAACCATGCCTGAGCATCTACTTCCAAATAATCTACAAAAGATCATGCTTATTCATCTCCTTGATCTAGCATAGAAGGCTCATAAAGTTTCAAATATTCTACATTCACCACTGACTAATTGTGCATGCATGGGGGTAGACTGAGTCTATAGCCATTACCTTCAACCTTTTCTAGTATTTCAAAGGGATAATATCACAAAGCCTTTATTTTCTTACTAGGACCTTGTAACCTCTCCCTGTTTATTTGTCACGATACTCTATCTCCCACCATCGAGGACTTCTCTATTTTATGTTTATCATGCCTAGTCTTGTATTTTTCCTATGAATTATGTAGTTTCCCTTGTACTTGTATATGTTATCAACAATTTTTTATTCCCTTAAGACTTCCCTCGTAAGATCCTCCCTCACTCCTCCTTGTTGTGCATATACAATATCCAAAGGCGGAGATGGAAAATATCCAAAATAAGGTTCTTATCAATGGAAGTGTCGACTCTTATGCTCCAAGAGTGTTGTATATATACATTATTTTCATCCTAGATATATTAATGGTTCTAAATGTAACTCCTTAAAATCGACACCAAATCCCTATTGACTACTTATGTTTTCCCATTTTTCTGTGGATGGAATATTGTACACCTATTTAACATCATGTTCATCTTCTTTGACAGTGTAGTCTAGGATGCACTAAGAAATATTATGTCCCTTTCTCATATGGTGCTCCTTGGTATCCAAAATTTCATTGAGACCTATGCAAAGAACAATTTAATTTCCTTTTACATGTTGATGGTCTTTCTATAGGGAATCATAACACACATCCTATTGAACTTGTTAACTACCATGGACAGGTGGTCATGTCCCTTCATGGTTGTTGGTAAGCCTCCCACAAATTCCATGAAAATTATTTCCAAGGAAGAGGGGGTATAGACAAGGGATGATAGAGACCATGTTTCATATTCCTAGGCTTTCATGTACAACAAAGCATGCATCCTCTTATGAACATAGCTATTTGTTCTCGCATTTTGGGAAAATACACATAACTATGCAACTTGGCCATTCTCTTTCCTACACCAAATTTCCATGCATCCCTGGGGGTATGAGCCTCTTTTAAGAGTTCTAGTAACTCGCCTTTAGAAACACCTAACTTTTCCAACCTATTGATTAACCCATCATGGAGATGGTAGTCAACTAATTTTTCACCATTGTCCACATGATTCTGGCTCTGAAATTGTTAAAACATCTCCTTGAATTCCTCATCTTATGAATATGCCTCTCTATACGCATCATGGGTGAATGGAAACATGTGCATCAAATTTCCAAGAGATGTGATATTTGATGTGGGTGGCTTGAAATAATCTCAGGAAACTTTTTTGTGCTTCCCTGCTTTGATCTGTATATTTTAACTTGAAGGTTTTTTATAAAATTTGCAAGTGAAATGTTTAGGGTTTTTATGCAATTATGTAAATTAAATTAACACATAGAAATGATTTTTAGCTCGTTTTCGAAGAAAATGATAGAGACAACATTAACATAATAGAAAACAAATTACAACAAATGATGAAGGAGTTCACCCCTCCTGGGATACATCTCCTTGTCCAACATCCAATGTTGGGCCTCTTTCATTATGCTAAAAAATATGTGTTTACATAAAATTTCATTATTCAAAATCAAAAAAAATGTCTATAGTGGCTCCATAACTATCAAAAACCCCTGGCTGGGCTCTTTCTACAATAAAAAAGGTTAAAAAATGACCGAGTTATGCTCCAAAGAAATTTTCCTGCTAATTGTCCTCCAATTGGCACCCACGTGTTATATGTTCTACATTTTTTGCCATTTTTTTCCACGTGGAGCGAAAAATTTCCCTGCGCTCGTGGGATTCGCATCGGTTTGGCTGAAATTGTTTCTTCATTAAATCAGACATAAGTGTTCAAACTGAAAGGAATTGGGGTCAAGTAATAAATTATATTTCTGGTCAATCTTAGTTGATTTGAAAACAAATCGCTTAATTTTTAAACCCTCGCGCCCGTGATTCGTATGGTTGATGAAATTGTTTCTTCATTAAATTGTATAATAACCCCCATGAACTGAAAGAATTGGGCCAAGTAATGCATTATATTTCATCAATCTTAGTTGATTTGAACAAACTCGCCAATTTTTAAACCTGCCACTCAAACTCTTGGTTATGGTATATGCCATGGTTTATTCGGGGTGAGGTTCCTGTAACCCCGCCCAAGTTAGGTCCCACTCCCTGCACCATAGCGTATTAATTCAACTCTTGCTCTTACAGTGGTTTGAATGTGGTTTTATGGTTGGTTTATACACCCGCCGAGAGTTTGAATGTTCAAAATTTACACCCATTTCAAAATTTAACCCTGGAGTCCAACATTTGAACCCTTCCAAGGCCCAATCCACCCATACAAAATTTTACAATTCCACCAAGAGGTCACGTTACAGCCATTGCTTTGCCCAGATGACTCTCCCTATTTGGATCACATCAATGAACTTTCCAACCAATATAATGTCATGAACCCAGAACCAATCATAACGAGACACCTATCATAAAATAACTGGCCCACAAAAATACGACCAACTGCCCAGTCGAATTCCTAGTCAACGTACGACTACTGACTAGGTGTACTTGCAACCTAAAACAAAAAATTTAGTTCTTTTACAAATCATTCAAAATTCGATATTGGGAACATACTATATCAGTTTTGAGTGAAACACATTGTGTTGGATTGAGCGAGATGAGATATTTGCTTTTACAATTCTTTCAAGTTGTTTCGAGCACTTTGAATCTTGAGCATTTTACTGATCCACCAAATCATTCCTCCTCGCTAGAAGCTTTTAGACCTCGAAAAGCTCATTCTTAGTCAACAAATAGATGAGGTTACAGTTACCTCATCCTTCCAATCTCAATAAACTTAGCTTTTCTTTGATTTTTCACTTTTACATCCTCATGAAGGTACTTCACTTTCCCTTGAACACTATCATCATAACGATGCTTAACATGTCTAGCCTTGAACTTGGCTTGAATCTTTACCAAATGTGATCACCATCGCGATGTACCAGCCTTCTTCAAAGCCAAAACATTATGAAACCCACAAGAATATGTTTGAGAACTGATGTCCTATTTGTCAAATATATTTTTCATTTTCTTTTTGACGTGTTCATTCTTTAACACTAGCATATTGTTCACACCAATGTTCAACAATGATGCATCCTTCTGCAATTTCCCTTCATATTTTTTCCTCTTTTAGGAGGCAACATGTTAGACTCCTGAAAAAAATTATCACAAGGATTATAAACCTCAATCAAATCAAATTTAAAACTGGATTCATATCCTTGAAAAGCTTTAGTTTCCTCAACATATTTGTTCTTGAACTTTAAAATTGTGAAATTCTGACTAGCATTAACAATCCTCTTTGTTTGTCCAACATTCACAAGAGATAAATTCAATTTATTGCTATGTTCTCCAACAATGTACTCAATCCCATTTTTGAACAAATGATATTTGTTCTCATGGAGATGAAAAATGTCTTTTCTATCATATATATATGGGCTTCCCAAAACAATACCACATATATAAAGTAGAACTATATCAATTTATACATCATCAAAGAAGTTTGCAGAGATTGCTAATCTAAGTATGAATTTCCTTGTCACTTGAAATTTTTCATTCTCACATACCCAACCTAAAGGATAAGTTTTAGGATGAGGAATCATTTCTAAATTCAACTTCTTTACAATGTCTTCTAAAATGAGGTTTTTTTGTGATCCATTATTAAACAATGTATCTATCTTTGTATGTTTCAAAATAAATATAATGTGGAAAAATATATATTTTTGTTTTTCAAGTGTTGAGTCTCATTGGGACTATTTGAAGAAATAGAACTTGCAATGCCCATACCTTTCAATCCCATGGATGTGATCTTTGTTTCATCTCTAGAATTTGATCCTAAATATTGTTCTATACCTGCAATAGCCTTTTATTTCTCCTTGTTTTAAAACTTTTTGCGTCTCATCTCAGGATGAAGTTTCCACCAATGGTCTTCATTATGGCCCTCTTTGTAAAAATGTTTGCATGTGAGTTTCTCTTTCTACATCAGGATGGAAAAATTCTTCCTCTTTTCCTTTGAACTTCCCCTTTCCTTTGTCTCCACACTCAAAGGAGTTCTCAGTTGTTTCATCAGAAACATTCTTCCAAGTTTCTTCTAAATGTGTGGCCTGACCACAAAATTCATCTAAATTTGTAGGGTTAAACATGAGAATAGTGTTCTCAAATATATATATATGTAAACTTCCAATGTATTTGAGTAAATTATGTTGAGAGGATAAATCTACACCCAAAATAAATGCTCTCCTTATAAAATCTTGGGTATAACTTACACACTTTGACCCTTTAATTGCCTAAAGTTTTGCTAATCTATGATAGCTTTCTTCATGTATGCTAAAGGATAAACTTGTCTTCTTAATGCAGCAACAAATCATTCCAAGAGGATAAAACCTTACCATGTTTCATCATGTCCTCTTGAGTTCTGGTTTCCCACAAAATGACTGTTTCACTTTCCAACCTTATTGAAGTAAGTTGAATTTTTGTTTCATCATATTTGATCCTTTGGATCCTACAATACACTTCAAGATGATGAGTCCAATTATCTACTTTCTCATCATTTACCTCTCCATTATACATAGGAAATTCAAAATTTTTGTCAAGTTTCAAAAATGGAGTTTTACCGTGTCCTTTAGAGAATATGGAGGTGTTTATGAATGGGTTAATGTAGAATATGATGATGGTGAATATGAAGATGACAAGAAAGGTAGAGTTTGAGGTTTTTTACCGTTACCTGCATTCCATTTTGGAGGCTTGTTTTCATTTCCTCCATCTCCTTTTGGAGGATTTGAGCTCTCACCTTGCAACCTTGAATTCCTCTCTTCGTAGAGAACTTTCACCATTTCAGTCATGTCAAAGAATTTTTTCCTAAAACCCTTTTCAACCTTAGTCATATTGTCAGGCTCTCCTTGATGTTCCTTGACTAGTGAGGCTTTTGTTGAATCTTGAGATGAAACTTGTGGTGGAGATTGTGGCAAATGTGCTCTCCTTGAACTCGCTTGAGGACTTTCTCCCACAAGTTTGCCTTCTCCTGTTTTGAGTTTCAACCTTGTAAGCATAGAAAACACTTGCAACAAAATTAATATCTCAAAACAACCAAAGAACAAAAGCTCTGATACCAAACTAATATGTATATGCTAACTTGAAGGTTTTTGATAAAAATTGCAAGTGAAATGTTTAGGGTTTTACGCAATTATGTAAATTAAATTAGCACATAAAGATGATTTTTATCTTAGTTTTGCAGAAATAATAGATATAATAGTAGCATAACAAAAAACACAAGAAAACAAATGATCAAGGATTACACCCCTCCTGGGCTACATTTCTTGGTCAAGCTTCCAACCTTAGGCCTCATTCATTATATTCAAAAATATGTGTTTACATAAACTTACAGTTATCAGAATAAAAAATAATGTCTCCAATGCCTCCAGAATAGTAAAAAACCCCTATCTAGGCTATTTTTGCACTCAAATAGGTCAATAAATGACTGATTTATGTTATAGATAATTTTTAATGCTAATTATCCTCCAATTCACACCCACCTACTATTTGTTCTACACTTTCCACCAGTTTTAGCCACAGAGCGACAAATTTTCCTCGTGCCTGTTTGGGTGAAAATTTTCACTTCATTAAATTATATAATAACCCCCATGAACCGACAAAATTGGGGCAAGTGGCGCATTATAAGATGTCTATCTTATTTGGTTTGAATGAACCCACCAATTTTTAAACCCACATATGAAACTGTGGGTTATGAGAAAATGGTTAGTTTGATTTTTGTGGTGCCAAGAGCTGTTGAATGATTAGGGAATAATGCTTGTTGACGAGTACTTGAAATCATGCTTCTATGGGGTCCACATATTCACGATTCCCCAACTCATTAATATCTTCCATATTTTGATAAACACTCTTGGAGGCATAAGAGATCAAGTGAAAGGTAAAAGAAAAACCCATCAGGTTTGGGCTCAAATATTTTCTTTTGAGATTCACAAGAATGATTAAGGGAAATTCCAGGGTTTTGAGCTTCAACAATAGTTTCAGAACAAGTTCCAATCAAGGATTTATCCTCCAATGGTCTTTGAATTAGATCTTCCCAGTGTGAATGTTCTGTAGTGATAGGAGATGTTTCCAAACTCACACCTTCCCCCAACCTCAAGGATATATCATTTCATTTAGTAGGGGAATAAATGGGAAGAAAATGTATTTTAAATGTATTTTTTAAATGGTTTGGGATATGGTTTGGGGTAGGGTTTGGTATAGGGTTTCAATTAAGGCTAGGTATAGGGGTTTAACTAGAGTATGGGCTAGGTTTAGGTCAAGGTTTTGAATTAGGTTATGGATTAGGGTTAGGTATGGGGTTTGGATTAGGGCAAGGTTTAAAGTAAGGTTTCATAGGTAGTTGGGACCATGGAGGATGATGGCTTGCTGGTGCATTGGGAATAAATTTTGGTTGGTCATGTAATTGAATTTTCATGGTAGACTTCCCTAGAGAAAAGAATCAAAACCTTTCATGAGGCCATGGGGATATCTAGCTCGAGGATGAGGTCAAGGGAGAGGGCCATTGTGGCCATGAAGTAGGATATTCAATTGGAAGAGGAATACAAGTTTTCCATGGAATTACATGATTATAAATATGTTGAGGAACATGTCAAGGATAATAAGTGTTAGTCCAAGTATTAAATGATGATGGGTTTTGAGTTATACCTAGCGGTTGATTTGATTCCTTACTTGATTTCCTGAGTACCTTTTTTCATTCTCATAGTGATTTAAAATGTTCTGTTGAGTGGCCCTCCTCAAAAACCTTGAAAAAATTTAGGCTACTAAGTGTTGATTCTCCCAAGAAGTGCTTCCTTCTATAGTTGGAATAAAAAATTAGCAATGGTTCTTCATCCTTCTTCTGTTCTTCCTGCAAATCATCCAATGTCAAAATCAAAGAGTTCAAAATATTACTTTTATGTTGAAATAAAGTACTAAATTATGTAGTTATGATTTTTTCGTTTGATTATTTATATATCTTTGTAGTAGCATCAAAAATCCTCATTGAAATATTCCTCAAAATACCATTTTTATGTGCTCAACAAGCTTCTGGTATGATGTCCTCACTTGCATGAGTATATAAGGGGGTTCTTACAACACTTGAGAAATTAAAATCTTTAAAAATATAAGCAAGATATGCAAGAAAGAAACAAATTAAAAGAATTGGTTCTAAGGAAATAAAATGTGCAAGAAAAAATAGGTAAAGAGAAAACCAAATTGTAACACGTCACCAAGGTCAATCCCCTAAGCGCCTCCTCAGAAATGACACCAAAATGTTCGGTGTAATAAACAACCTAAAATTTAGTTTTCGATATAGGACGTCATAAACTTTGGGGCACAACACTATAAATTCTAGAGAGATCCCTTAACAACATGTAAATCAAATTCTGGTCTAAGTTGCACATCAATATCTTTAAAGCATCATGCAAACAACAATTAATTCAAATCCCACACTCAAGGGAAACTTTAGAAAACATGAAAATTAATCCTATAATTTTTTAAAGCAACCATAATTATTGATCAATTGAAATCAAAACCAACCTTTTGACAATTTAAAGAGAAAAATGTTCTATTAAATCAATATGAAAACCAAATCATAAACTCCATATTTTATTCCTGCAGTATGATATATTTTCTACTCTTTCATGAAAATCAATCAAAATTAACTCTATCATGCAAACCAATCAAATTTCTCACTTTCAAAGACAATGGAAACCTTTCACAAATATCCAAATCAGTTCCCAAACTTCATCAAGAAGATTATCTAAAAAAAAAATGGTGTGTTATAAGACCATCAATTAAAAAGCAATCATTGTCTACAAACAAAATATCTCATAATCAAATTATTATCATATTATTTTATCCATACAACTCATAATTAAATATTATCAAAACCACTATTAATAAACTCCAAATATTCACTAGTGCCATGGAAGGAAATCAAAATAAGGAAGGAGATAAAGAACTCCTAAAACAAGAATTGGTACATTAATCTACAAGAAAACAAATATTTTCTCTCAATTTTACACAACTTTCTACACTTGTTGTGTTGCCTATACTGTATGCAATTTTTCACTAAAAAATGCACAAATCCAGTAGCCTACCCATATTGAATACACATGGGTCAAAGGTATTTGTGGAAGGGTTGAATACCCTATATCAATACTTCCTACTATAAAATAATTAAATCCTAAGCATACTCCAGCACAGACTTCCTCAAGCATGATTATCAAGGTGTATCAAGATCTATCAAAGTGAAATTTCAACCATGCACAAAATTAGACCAGATCAGACTCAACTAATAACCTAGAACCTTTGTAAACTAATATCTTTAAAACTCACAAACCTAAGCGACCATGTGTACTACCTAAATGATCTAGAATCAATGCAAATTCAAGAATGACTCAACAAAGGCCGAGAAATATTCCTGTGACCAAACCTTAATTATATTACAAATTTGGTGCATGTAAAACAAAAACAATAGAGGTAAATGATACATCAATCGGAACACAAACCAAGGGTATTAACATGGGAATATTTAGTATGCATTTAGAATAAAATGACAAATAACCTTGAAATTTGTCAACTAAGATTATGGAGGACCAGATCTAACAGTCACACCAGTATTCACATAAAACCACCATTGCACTATGAATTACTCATTCATTTGATCATGTAACAAAGAATAAATCCTTAGATTAACATCCATATCACAAGAGGTAGATTATATCTGACATTAAAGCCGAACCTTTCACAGTCGCTACTCGTTCTTCAACTATTTATATTGGATTTTAGTCACGAGAATATTGTTACATACAAATTTATAGGAAGAGATCAAAGAAGTGCATAAAGATATATATTAACCAACACAATTATAAAATTTCCAAACACACAGTAAATGATATAAAACAGACCAATGCTAAGTACATATAAAATTCACACCACAATGGGTCATTGAGCTAGGCTAGTGGGCCCAACCAAACCAACTCAACCCAATACTGAAATAATTAAATCAAAATTGAGAGATAATCGTTCATGTGTGAAGATCATAGGAATGAAAATCAAGCATGAGAACCTTTCTATTGAACAAGTTCAATCCCTATTACTTCGAGGAGAGTAAGAGTCCAGTGCCCACAAAAGGGGTTGACCCTCCTAATATAAACCATCAACAATACTATAGTAACATCATCATCCCCTTCTATAGGGCCATATTCCATATATATATATATATATATATATATTATTACAACGTTATGTTATAAAAACTTGAAAAAACATCGACAATTTCAGTATGGATCACAATAGTTCTATTTGGTAAAATTACAAATAATTTCTTGTAGATCCAATAAAAGGAAAATTTTAAAAGAAACTCCTTTTTTCTTCAGTATATGTTAACTGCAAAGTCTCAGTTTTAAATAGAGAAATCATATCTCTTTTAGCTTTCTATTTGGCCACCTTAATCATCATCTTATGCATCAACTCTCCAGCTAAGTGATGTCATCGGGAGTAATACTCAGCCTTTGATTCTAGTAAAGAGTCTTTGCAACTACAAACTGGTCATGGTCCTTCGTGGCTACCTCCAACAACAACGATCTTGACTAGTGTAGGTAGCCCACAACTCATGATAAACTGGTGCAATAATCCTACAGAGTACAGGAACTCGATACACGATGTAAGATTGTGAGTAAAGGATCAAGGCCATCCAACATCCCTTGATCAATCATGTATATAAAGAAATTTATCCACATTCTAGACCTAAAGACACACAGATCAATCATTAATAACAATTTTAGAGTTAAATATTTTTGAAACAAGGGATATGTGTCACATAGTAAACATTTTCTTAACATTGTAAAAAAATTCACAAAACTATGACAGTAACCATAGAAAGCATGAGGAATTTCAAAGCAAAAGGTGATGTAAAATCAGACAAAACAAAGGCGTGACAAGTTTAATGAATTTGATTAATAAAAATATAATATATATATATATAATGATAATATATATATATATATATATATATATATATATATATAAATATATATATATATATATAATATATATATATATAATGATAATAAACTAATATCCATTGTATCATGTAAAATTAAAATATTTAACCATGTTTGTAATTTTTACGTTTCAAAATTCCATATTTGAATTTAATTTATAAACATATAAAACTTATATATATCCTCATATTAAAAAATTAAGTTAAATAAATTATAAATTATGTAGGGAAAGATTCAAAACAAATATAAATTTGGTTACTTTGAATAAAAGAGATTACTAATTTTATATGATGGAAATTTTGTGCATTATGGTTTTTTGAAGCGATGGTTTGTAAGGTGTTTTCACTACCTATAAACTATATCTTTCCACTACTCATAGTTTAGGTGTGGGGTGCCATGGATCATCCTTGTCTATGAAGAACAATTTCTGATCTACATATTTTGTAGGAGGAAAGCAACCCTCTCTACCAATATGTGCATTGGGCTAATGCATGCAGTAAATTAGCTTTCCTTGTGGCATTAAGGGTGAAGACTCTGCAAGAGTGTGAACGTGTGGTGCAAAACTATGGAAGCGAAAAAAAATTGATGATTTGGAGAGCAATGATGACATTCTAGTTCATTAGGGTTTTTCAAAGCGATGGCCGGTGGGGTGTTTTCATTGCTCATAATCTGTATCTAGCCATCTTTGGTGAGTTTGCGTGTGGGGTGGCATGGATATGACTTTGTTATGAAGTAGAATGTTAGATATACATATTTTTGTAGGAGGAATACAACCCTCTATATGAGTCTATGCACTCGGCTCGTGTATGCAATATATTTTCATTCCTTGTGGCATTAAGGGTGATGACTCTCCAAGAGTGTGAAGAGAGAAATAAATAAATGTGTGATGTTGGTGGAAGGGATGTAAGAGTTTTTAGTGGGTATATTGGGGGTAAAGGTGGAGGTGTTAACCACTTTTTTATATCTAGGGGTTTCAAATTTTGATTGGGGGGGATAATTTCAATTTTGTTTGAGGATCCAAAGCAGGAAATCAATCCTCATAGAGGCTTGGTTAGTGCAACTAGTTTCAAATTTGAAAAATAAGGTGGAGGAAAAATTGGGGTTTCTATAAAATGTTTGGAACCTAATTTATGGGGGGGAATTATTGTAATATTTCATTAAATTGGAAAGTATGACATAGAATACAATTTCTAAAATCATTATAAATTTAATATTGTAGGGTGGAGCCACAAGATTGAGCATTCCACCTAGAACAAATTTAGTAGTTAAGGGTCGAAGCATTTTTAAGAATGCAGTGGAGGGAAATTTCCATGCAAGACAAACAATTCCCAAACCTGACTATCCCAGGACCTTACCTAGTTGAGAAGATGGAGAAAGCACCATATTTTCCAGTAAAATTTCTAGAAGTAAGTGTGATTTTCGCCATTCTGCAAGCTAGAGCTCTGATATGCCAATTTAATAGCTTATAGCTTGAGTTTGAAGATCTACATTAATGGATATACCTCAATGAGAATAAAATTTGTGATATCTACTTGTGCATGAAGGATTTATTTTTGGTTCATTTTGACAATTAAAAAGATCTGTAATATGTCATAAAAAAAGGGCTATGGTTTTGGGTAAGGGTGGGTCTCTTTGTCACCCCATGGTTTCGAGATTTTTATACCACAGTAATGGTGGTAACAAAGATTCTAGTATGGGCGAGGTTTCTCGATATACTGCTTCCTTTTTTGCACTATCAAGTATTATAAAGTATTACAATTCATTGGGGAGATTTCTAAATATTGATTGCGAAAGAATGGACAAGGGTATCTTTACATTGCATGAATTCATGTGAATATGGACTTAATCAAAGGCCTACTAGATCGCATCCATCTCACTCATCAATATTTCAAGTGGACATAGTGGCTAGACTTTGAAATTTGTTGAAATTGGCAACAAGAAGAGGCTTATAATTTAATTTTCCTTTAATTAGGTCAGAAGGAAATTATAATTCCACATCACATGATAGCTTATATGAGTTATCTGAGTCACAAAAACTTAATTACCTCAGTCAATTTGAGTTGAGGTTCAAACTCGAGGCATGTAGAGTTATATCTAAGCTTTAGGGGGTCGAGTTACAATTTATTTTGAGTTGCAATTATTTAACTTAATTATTTAATTTAAAATTAGTTTAACTAGTTCTAGCTCATGGAGGATCTAGTGAGAGATCCAATGAATTAAATATGATTTAATTCACATCCATCGGTACTATTGGTTGTATAATTATAAAATTGTACAGTTCATGCATGAGGTCAGCATAAGGCATTATACGTATTGAAAAATTATTAATTGGGAATTTCCTAATTAATAGGGTTTCAGTTTTCCTAGGGATTCTGAAAGTAAGGCAGGGCATCCATAGGGAAGAAATTGGTTAAGTATTGAACCAAATCCTAACCAGGATAGAGTGCGATAGTCAGAGATAGTGCAGACAGGTCGAAAGCCCGAGATAATAATTGAATGGTTTCATATTCTTGACTTATGCAATATACATATAGTGGAGTTTTTATTTGATGCTTTCCCCAAATAAATCTTTGTGTTGTGCGATTGAAATAATTTCTCTTTCTTGTTTATGTGATTGTTCAATCGTAATTGGTTTCCACAATTTGTAGAATAGATTCAAGTATTTTTTTTAGCATATTACAATATGTGCTGAAACTATGTAGATTTTCTACATGGTACCAGAGTATCAATCAATATAGAAGAGAAAAATGCGAGTGTGTTTTGAATAGGTGAATCAAATTTGTAGATATACTTTTCAGGACTAGCAACAGAACAAGGATGTCTTTATGTTGATTAAAACTCAAATATTCCCTTGAGGGTAGTTCGAATTACATAGATTGGAAGGACAAGGTGGAAGAATTTTTAGAAAACAATCTGAAGGAGTTCATAGAAAGTGATATTCTCAGGCCCACAACAACATATGCTCAAAATATAGATGCATGGAAGAATAATGTAGCAAAATCAAGAAGGATTCTATGAGAAGGAGTTCGAGATAATATTGTTTCGAACCTCCATGGAAAGGAAACTCCATATGTTATGTGGAAGGAATTAAAATATTTGTCTCAGAACAACAGTGACCACATGAAGTTGGCACTAAAGGGAAAGCTCAGAAAAATAAAAATGGAGAAGGGAGACACAATTCAAAAATAGTTTATGAAGTTCACTCAATGTTGAGATGAGCTTGAAGTGTTGGTGTTACAGTTTCTGAGGATGATCTGGTGATCCTAACAATTCTAGGCCTTCCTAAGAGTTGTCACAGCTACTAGTATTCGGTGAATGTGATGGAGAAGCTACTAGAGTAGCAGCAATTATTATCCGACTTAGTACAAGAAGAGATTAAGCATAATACCAGAGATGGATCCTCACCAAAGAATGACGATGAGAATAATTGTGCCTTTGATGGAAAGGAAAAGAAATGGAAACGAAAGAAATCATATTCCAAATCAGATTCTGGTCAGACGGGAAACAATAAGGACTTATCAAAGATTAAATATATTCATTCTCATGAGCTTGGACACTATGTTACAAAGTCTCTACACAAGAAAGTCGACAAGAAACCCTCAGGAGGAGTGGAACTTGAAGCTCTTTCTTGATAATTTGAGTTGGATCTCACTCTCATCGTATGCATGGTGTCAATGGTGATGGGTTATGTGTGGTAATTGGATAGTGGAGCTTCATTCCATATAACTGGCAAGAAATAATTCTTCAGCAACTTGAAGGAGAAGGATCTCCAGATTCACATCAATATGGGAGATGACGTGAGGTATAACACGACTGACATAGGTAATGTTACCTTTTATAGGGAGTCTGGTACTCCTCTCACATTAAAATATGACATGTATGTTCATGGTTTAAAGAAGAATTTAGTTTCAGTTTCTATGATGGAACATTGTGGCTATGATATGATATTTATCAAAGGAAAAATGTTCCTTCATCACAAAGCTACAGGATAGGTGAAGAATATTGGGGTTCTAGTAAATAAAATATATCATCCACCATGCATCAATCAATCATGTATATAAAGAAATTTATCCACATTCTATACTTGAAGAGCACATATCAATCATTAATAACAAGTTTAGAGTTAAATATTGTTGAAACAAGGGAGATGTGTTAGCTAGTAAACATTTTATTAACATTGCAAAAAAAAAAGCACAAAACGATGACAGTAACCATAGAAAGCATGAGGAATTTCAGAGTAAAAGGTGATGTAAAATTAGACAAAACAAAGACGTGACAAGTTTAATGAATTTAATTAATAAAAATATAATTAATATATATATATATATATATATATAATGGGAATAAACTAATATCCATTATATCATGTAAAATTAAAGTAATTATTCATGTTTGTATTAATTTTACGTATAAATAAATAAAACTTATAAACATATACAACTTATATATATCCTCATATTAAAAAATTAAGTTAAAGAAATTATAAATTATGTAGGAAAAGATTTGAAACAGATATAAATTTGGTTACTATGAATAAAATATATTAATAATTTTTATATGATAGAAATCTGGTGCATTAGGGTTTTTTGAAGCGATGGTTTGTAAGTTGTTTTCATTGCCTATAAACTATATCTAGCCACTACTCATGATTTTAGGTGTGGGGTGCCATGGATCATGCTTGTCTATGAAGAACAATTTCTGATCTATGTATTTTTGCAGGAGGAAAGCAACCCTCTCTACCAATATGTGCATTAGGCTAATGTATGTAGTAAATTAGCTTTCCTTGTGGCATTAAGGGTCAAGACTCTGCAAGAGTGTGAATGTGTGGTGCAAAATTATGGAAGTGAAAAAATTTTGATGATTGGGAGAGGAATGATGGCATTCTCAAGCATTAGGTTTTTTCAAAGAGATGGTCTATAGGATGTTTTCATTGCTCATAATTTGTATCTAGCCATCTCTAGTGAGTTTGTGTGTGGGGTGGCATGGATATGACTTTTTTATGAAGTAGAATGTTAGATATACATGTTTTTGTAGGAGGAATACAACCCTCTCTATCATTCTATGCACTCAGCTCATGTATGCAATATATTTTCCTTCCTTGTGGCATTAAGGGTGATGACTCTCTAAGAGTGTGACAAGAGAAATAAATAAATATGTGATGTTGGTGGAAGGGATGGAAGATTTCTTAGTGGGTATATTGGGGGCAAAGGTGGAGGTGTTAACAACTTTTTATATCTAGGGGTTTCAAATTTGGATTGGGGGGGATAATTTCATTTTTTTTGAAGATTCTAAGTGGGAAATCAATCCTCATAGAGGCTCAGTTAGTGCAACTAGTTTCGGATTCGAAAAAGAAGGTGTAGGAAAAATTGGGGTTTCTAGAAAATGTCCGGAACCGAATTTATGGGGGGGGGGGGGTATTGTAATATTACATTAAATTGAAATAGTATGACATATAATAAATTTCTACAATCATTATAAATTTAATATTGTAGGGTGGAGCCACAAGACTGAGCATTCCACTTGGAACAAATTTAGCAGTTAAGGGTCCAAGCTCTTTTAAGGATGCAGTGGAGGGAAAGTTTCTAGACAGGACAAAAAATTCCCAAACCTGACTATCCCAAGACCTTACCTAGTTGAGAAGATGGAGAAAGAACCATATTTTCTAATTAAATTTCTAGAAGTAAGTGGGATTTTCACCATTCTGGAAGTTAGAGCTCTGATATGCCAATTTAATGGCTTATGGCCTGAGTTTGAAGATCTCCATCAATGGATATACCTCAACGGAACTAAAATTTTTGATATCTACTTGTGCATAAAGGATTTTTTTGTGGTTCGTTTTGACAATAAAAAAGATCTAGACTATGTCATAAACAAAGGACCATGGTTTTGGGTAACGACGGGTCTCTTTGTCACCCCATGGTTGCAATATTTCTTTACCACAACAATGGTGGTCATAAAGATTCTAGTATGGGTGAGGTTTCTCAATATACCACTTCATTTTTGGCACTATCAAGTCTTAGAAGATATTATAATTCATTGGGGAGATTTCTAAAGATGGATTGAGAAAGAATGTGCAAAGGTATATTTACATTGAATGCATTCGTGTGGAGATAGACTTAATAAAAGCCCTACTATATCGCATCCATGTTGCTCATCAATATTTCCAGTGGACATAGTGGCTACATTTTGCAAGTTATTGAAATCGTCAACAAGAAGAGGCTTCTAATTTAATTTTCCTTTAATTATGTTAGAAGGAAATTATAATTCCATAGCACACGATAGCTTATATGAGTTAACTGAGTCACAAAGACATAACTACCTCAGTCAATTTGAGTTGAGGGTCAAACTTGAGGCATGTAGAGTTCTATATAAGTTTTAGGGGGTCCATTTACAGTTAATTTTGAGTTGTAATTATTTAACTTAATTATTTAATTTAAATTCAGTTTAAGTAGTTCTATCTGATGGAGGAAATAGTGAGAGGTCCAATGAATTAAATAGATTTAATTCACATGAATTGTTCAATTAGATAACTGATAATTCACTATAGATAGTTGTTGCATGTTAGTTCTGAGGAAGACCCAATTGAGATTGGAGTTAAATGGAAGTGTACTATCGATTGTATAATTAAAAAATTATACAGTTCATGCATGAGGCTAGCACCAGGCATTATATGTATTGCACAATCAATAATTGGGAATTTCCTAATTAATAGGGTTTTAGTTTTCGTAAGGATTCCACAAGCAAGGCAGGGCATCCATAGGGAAGAAATTAGCTAAGTATTGAACCAAAGCACGACTAGGATAGAGTGAGATAGTATAAGATAGTACAGTCGTCTCTAAAGCCCAAGATAATAATCATATGGTTTCATATTCTTCACTTATGAGATATACATATAATGGAGTTTTTATTTGATGCTTTCCCCAAATAAATCTTTGTAAGTGCAATTGAAATTATTTCTCTTTCTTGTTTATGCGACTGTTCGATCGTAATTGGTTTTCACAATTTTGTAGAACAGATTCAAGTTTTTTTTTTAGCATATTACAATATATGTTGAAACTATGTGTATTTTCTACATGGTACTAGAGTATGAATCAATATAGAAGAGAAAAATGAGAGTGTGTTTTGAACAAGTGAATCAAATTTGCAGATCTACTTTTATGGACCAGCAGCAGAATAAGGATGTCTTTTTGTCAATTGAGACTTGAATATTCCCTTGAGGGAAGTTTGAATTACATAGATTTGAAGGAAAATATGGAAGAATTGTTAGAAGAAAATAAGGTGAAGGAGTTCATAGATAGTGATTTTCCTAGGTCCACAGCAACATATGCTCAAAATATTGATGCATGGATGAAGAATGTAGCAAAGGCGAGAAGGATTTTTTTAGAAGGAGTTCAAGATAATAGTGTCTCAATCCTCAATAGAAAGGAAAATCCAGATTCTATGTGGAAGGAATTAAAATATTTATCTCAGAACAACAGCGACCACAAGAAGTTGGCATTGAAGGAAAAGCTCAAAAAAATAAAAATGGAGAAGGGAGACACAATACAAAAATACTTTATGAAGTCCACTCAATGTCAAGATGAGCTTGAAGTGGTTGTGTTATAGTTTTCGAGGATGATATGGTGATCCTAACACTTCTAGGTTTTCCTAAGAGTTGTCACAACTACCTAGATCTTGAATGGGAGGGATAAGCTACTAGAGTAGGAGTGATTATGATCCGACTTCATACAAGAAGAGATTCAATGTAATACTAGAGATGGATCCTCACCAAATAATGATGATGAGAATAATTGTGCCTTATTTGGAAGGGAAAATAAATGGAAACAGAAGAAATTACATTCCAAATCAGATTATGGTCAGACGGGAAACAAGAAGGACTTGTCGAAGATTAAATATATTCACTCTCATGAGCTTGGACACTATGTCACAAAGTCTCTACACAAGAAGGCTGAGAAGAATCCCTCGGGAGGAGCAGCAGGTGAAGCTCTTGCTTCACAATTTGAGTTGGATTTCACTCTCATCACATGCATGGTGTCATTAGTGATGGGTTATGTGTGGTAGTTGGATAATGGAGCTTCATTCCATATGACAGGCAACAAAGACTTCTTCAGCAAATTGGAGGAGAAGGATCTCCATATGCACATCAAGATAGGAGATGACGGGAGGTATAACGTGACTGACATAAGTAAGGTTACATGTATGTTCATGGTTTAAAGAGGAATTTAGTTTCAGTTTCTATGTTGGAAGACCCTGGTTATGATGTGATATTTATCGAAGGAAATATGTTCCTTTGTCACAAGGTCACAAGACAGGTGAAGAAGATTGGGGTTCTGGTAAATAAACTCTACAAATTGGATATAGAATATTGTGTTTCCTTGAGCACAAAAAAATGAGAAGTTGGAGATTCGAGACATCAATGACTTATGTCATAGAATATTGGGCCATTTACACCATGGTGCCTTGAAGATCGTGCCACATAATTCTAAAGGACTTCCCAAGAGTGCACTTGAACAATGACATACTTGCAAAGGATGTACATTGGGGAAGTACACCAAAGCCACCTTTCATTATAAGGATAGTCGAGTGAAGGCGATCCTTGAAATATTTTACTCATATGTGTGTGGATCGTTCTTGATAGACTCCACAGAAGAAGAAAAAAAGGCATTATGTGATTTTTGTAGACGTTTTTTCACACAACCGTTGGATATTATTCATGCAGAATAAATATGAGACATTCTCAAAATTTTGTAAGTGCAAAGCACTTGTCAAGAAAGATACAAGGAAAAGGGTGAAGGCTCTCATGAGTGACAACGGTGGTGAATACGTCTTGAATGAATTCAAGAACTTTTGTGACTTAGAAGGAATTCGACGGGAATTTTTATCACCTTATAACCCACAGCAAAAAGGGGGGTTGCAGAAAGGAAGAACAAAGCCATTGTCAGACCAACACGAGTGATGTTGCATGATCTGGTCCTATTGTTACACGTGCGGGCTGAAGAATGAAACATAATAATATTTTAGCAGAATAGAAGTCTTCATCGGATTCTCGGGATCAGTACTCTAGAGGAGGATTTTTCCAGTAAGAAACCACATGTGGCACAGTTTAAAATTTTGGTTCATTAGTTTATTTCCATGTAACGAAATATGCCAGGAAAAATATAGAGTCAACAATTGAGTTGGGAATATTTTTTGGGTACATTGATACACCTTGGAACTATCGGTTGTACTTTCCATATCATGGGATGACACTGGTGAGGAGAAATGTGAAATTCGATGAAGAGAAGACCATGTGAATTTCCCTTGAGATGGAGCTTCAGTTGCATGCAGTTAATGAGATCTTAGCTCCAAAAGGAGAACCTCAAGATGTGGAGTAGCCACAGTGAGAGGTAGAAAGAGTGGAAGCACCCACTCATGCAAAGACATGAAGAGACAGAAGCAGGTGCACAAGAGAGGCTTAGAGGTTGGTGCTTGATGGTAGAGATAATTTGGGAGCACACATATCACAGCGCAAGAATAGACGATCCCCAGAGTAGTAAAATAGCTACAAGGCTCTTATGAGCAAGAGTGTAGCGATTGAGCCATCATTATTTGAGGAATAAATGTATAAACCTATTTGGGTTGATGACATGGACGAGGAGTATGAATCCATTGTGAGAAATAGTGCATGGGAAGTTGTCCCAAGACTGGAGGGGAAGTCACTTGTAGGATGCAGGTGGATCTACAAGGTGAAGCAAACAATAGATGGGAATGTTGAAAAACAAAAGGCCATATTTGTGGCCAGAGGGTTCTCTTAGGTGGAGGGAATTGATTACAAGGAGACCTTTTCTCCAGTTGCAAGGTACTCGTCAATCAGATCTATCCTTGCAATTTCATTGCATATAGGATGGGAGACACATTATATGGATGTAAAGATATCCTTCCTGAGTGGAGTGATTGAGGAAGAGTTGTACATTGAGCAACTGGAAGGTTTTGAGACCTTTGAAAGAGAGTCGCATGTGTGCATAGTTAAGAGAGTGACGTATGAACTAAAACAAGCGATTTTAGTTCATCCATTTACTCATATATCTATGTAAAAAATAGGAGATTTTTTAATGAAATTGGTGAATATGTTTTTCAAAAAACGTGAAAAGATAGTCTATTTGCCAAATTCCACCTCTAAAATTGTGTGTGTTTCTAACTAGTATCATTAAATATAGTAAAATATGATAAACTTATCCATTTCTTAATCAAGTCTACTAATCGAGTAGCTTATAAATATTTGAAATATCATCCAAGTAATTCCTTAATTAAAAAAATGGTTCAAACAACTTCCGTGCATAGCAAATCATTCAATACATTAAACATATCAAAAATTTCATTAAAAAAACTTCATCTAATGAAATTCTTGTTATATATTTTAAACAAAGAATAAAAAAAGTACAATATCACTAAAATGATAATATTTCAAGTTACTTTCACATTAATTTTATTGAAATTGAAATTAATAAAAATAAATAGATTTAGTACTCTTAGAAAATATATTATAATGACATTAAGACTTTTACAAATTACATTAATAGCTATAAAGTTTGTCATTACTTACCATGATAAGATTGCATGATTGAATTCTTAATCATACAACTTTATGATTATATAAAGATTCATTTTTATCTCAAATTATTTCTCTATAACGATGTAGCACTTATAGAGTTTGTCAAATCTTACCATGATAAAGTTGTTTATTGATTTCTTGGTAATACAACTTTATTAATTATGGAACATTTAATTTGTATTTCAAATTATTTATCAATATCAATGTAACAATTTTGTTATGGTAAATCACATTTAGATATGTAACAATTTGTTATGGTAATTAACATTTAGATATGTAACAATGAAATAGCTCCCTACAATCGGTTCAGTTCAACTTAATGCAAAATAATAATGCAACCATGGTTGGATAAACAGTAATTTCAACCAACCTAATTAAATGTAAGAGTCGTCTCGGAATTTCTGGAGAGATCATCTTGAGGTAGCTATCTCCACCGACATTCCAGAATCCAGAAGCTTTCTGTATAAAAACCATTCTGTGTAAATGGAAAGCAACAAGTTAAGTGTTATTATGTTCTCTTTGTTCATGGTATCAGAGCACCTTCATTGGAGTCGTTCTGATTCTGTCAACAATTTTGCTATGGTAAATAACATTTAAATATGTAATAATGAAATAGCTCCCCTACAATCCGTTCCGAACTTTCTACAATAGCATTGGTTAATCAAAATGATAGATATTTGCCACTTTGTACTACTTGTCCAAGCAGTGACACATTTAATTACGTGATTGTGAAGCAAACATGGATGTGGACATCTTTTCTTAATTCATCGACAATTTACCACGATTTAGCACTGTCGAGTCACCCGACCTCTATTTGCTTTTGAAGAGTAGTGATCGTTTAGAATTCTTTTGCGATTGCGTTCCTGAAAAGCCAACCCAACCCAGCACAACCATACATGTACTATCCTGATCGCCTGGGCCCACTTACATATCCTTGCCTGCCCCTGCTTGTCATGCATTATTGTAAGGTTTTTTCTTGAGCCATTAAGCGATTCATGGCAAGTGGGAAGAGTTTTTCGCTTCTTTATCTAATTTTTTTCGTTTTACTCATTAGGGTTTTGCAAGCTTCTCATCATGAGTGGGATGAAGCTAGTTTGTCGACTCTCATGAGAGTATCAAAATCCAGCTCCCTGGCGCCCCCTGAAGCTTATAGAACAGCGTATCATTTTCAACCAGTTAAACATTGGATGAATGGTATATTAATTTTATTTGTAATATGTTTTTAATTTTTTCCATCACGATTCTTTTGCAGAAATTTTAATCATGGACTTTGGGTTTCCCGTAACTAATGTGTTTGATGATGCATAATTGGCGGGCGTTGTGGGGAATTATTCTCAAGATCCCAATGGTCAGTATTGGAAATGAACTTCAATATCTTTATGTTTAAGAAAAAGTTGGGAGATCTCGAAGGGTGGGCTGTTTTCAGTGCTCGTCTAATTTGGGAAGCGAGTGTAGATTTGAGCAGCTGTCTAATTAATATTCATCTGATACTCTGCACTCTGACATGTGTAATGATTTTGAATCGCAGCGCCATTATTCTACAAGGGCTACTATCATTTGTTCTACCAATATAATCCCAAGTCAGCTGTGTGGGGACTCATCATGTGGGGGCATGCGGTTTCAAGAGATCTCATAAATTGGGTACACATGGCCGATGCAGCTATATACCCTGATGAATGGTATGATGTCAATGGCGCGTGGTCTGGATCTGCCACTTTACTACACAAAGGGGGCGCTCGCGCTCCCGTGATCTTATACACAGGATGCAACAATGCCTCTGAACAAGTTCAAGCCATGGCTGTTCCCAACGACCCATCGGATCCTTTGCTGCGAGAGTGGAAGAAGATCCCGCAGAATCCAATCATGCTGCCTACTGGCATCAACGCCAGTTCCTTCAGAGATCCAACGACGGCATGGCTGGGAGCAGATCAAAGATGGCGACTTCTGGTCGGCAGCAAAAGGGATAAGAATAAAGTGGGAATGGCATTGCTGTACAGAAGCAAAGATTTCGTTAGATGGGTGAGAGCCAAACATCCGCTGCACTCTGCTAGGCGTACTGGAATGTGGGAGTGCCCGGACTTCTACCCTGTGTCCCTCTTTGGTAGCCATGGCCTTGACACTTCAACCACAGGTCCCTCTGTACTGAAGCACGTTCTCAAGAATAGCTTGGACGATACCAAAGTGGACTACTATACTGTGGGGCATTACTTGCCTCACTTGGACAAGTATGTCCCCGACAATGGATCTGTGGAGGGCCTCAATGGTTTCAGGTATGACTACGGTAAGTTTTATGCTTCAAAAACATTTTTTGACGATAACAAGTCCCGAAGGATTTTGTGGGGTTGGATCAACGAATCCGACAGCGTGGCGGCTGATCTCAGCAGAGGATGGGCTTCCCTTCAGGTATCTATCTTATATTATCCTTTCTTTGTTTCTTTCTGCTTGGTGCATGATCATAGTATTAATACAGCCAGCTGCTGCTGTTTGAATATGTACTGCAGGCGATTCCTAGGGTTGTGGGGCTTGATCCTCTTACTAGGAGAAGCCTCGTTCAGTGGCCAGTGTCAGAACTTGAATCTTTGCGCGAGCATAATGTAAAGAAGCACCACGTTGTCTTGGAAAGAGAATCGGTAATGAAAGTGGAGGGATTCACCTCAGGAGCGGCCCAGGTAATAAGAAAGATATAAGGAAAGTTAATTTGATATATATATATAATATATATAGTATATGCATACGAATGAGATGAATATATAAGCACATAATTATGTGCATGCGTGAGTGCATTGCATTGCAGATGGACGTGGAGGTAGAGTTTGAGTTGCAGGGAGCTGGGAATTATGCAGAAACAGTGGAGGAGGAGTTGGAGGGAATGACAGCTCAAAGCTTGTGCAGTAACAATACCAGCTGGGGATTCGGGTTGATGGTGTTGGCATCTGATGATCTCAAAGAGAGGAGCGCTGTCTTCTTCAAGATTTTCAAGGGCAGACTTAATGGCAATATCCACACAAAGGTGGCCTTGTGCGTGGATCAGAGCAGGTACATCAGGCCCATTATTTTTTAGTATCAAATTTACCGATAAATTAATTGAGAATTTTTATATGGAATTTGAATGTACGATCATGTATGTGGGAGATGATCAGGTCCACACTGCAAGTGGATGTGGATAAGACGAGCTATGGAGGATTTGTGAGCGTGCAGCCCCACCAAAAGTCGCTGTCGCTCAGAGTATTGGTAATTAGAACTGTGTAGTCAATATTCAATCAAAGTTGAGGACCTCAAGGGATTGAAAGTATTTATAATATTAATTATGTGTGCGCAGGTTGATCACTCAATCGTGGAGAGTTTTGCAGAGGGAGGGAGAACATGCATAACATCGAGGAGTTATCCGAGGGTGGCGGTTAATGAGAATGCTCATCTCTTCGTCTTTAATTATAACAAATCGCCCCTCCTCCTTCGTCGACTCTCCGCCTGGCACATGAAAACCGCCATCCAAGTATACGAATCCCAGTGAATTATGATGTGGCTGTCCATCGAGACTTGCTGTTTCCCCTTGAAATTCACCGCAGTGTAACCTTTTCGCTTGTGATTGTGCTATCACAATTCTCATATATTATTATTAACCTATGTTATGTTTCAATAGAATATGAAAAAAATGTTGGTTACAATCACAATTCTCTTATATTATTATTGAGCTATGTTATGTTTCAATAGAATATGAAAAAAATGTGGGGTTAGAAATGAAAATGAAATGGTTTCTTTTGAAGTTACCTATGACAATAATATAAATATCTATGAATGGAATTGTCTTTTCCCTTCTATATAATCATATCATTTTCACAGTAATCTTTCATAGTTTCATATAGTCAACCTATGACCAACATTAAGGGCTTTCGTTTGCTTTCTTTTTATATAATCATTTATTGTTATATAAATTTTCATGATTATATAATTTGTTTTTTTAATTAGGTAATATATTTAATTTATTTTGTTTTCCTAATTGTAAATTTAATATATCTCATCTTAAATGAGGTTATTTTTTAAGATTATGGGTTTTGAGTTATTTAAGACTTTTAGTTAATGTTTAGGTCACCATAAAGCTTTGAAATATAATAAATAAATAATGTAGTTTTTAATTAATTTTTAAAGTTTTTAATAGTTTAATAAAATTAAAAATTAATTTAATTTTTTTTTTTAATTTATTTATCAATAGAATTAATATAAGATTATAAATATTTAAATAGTTAAAAAATTTATGCCAGTTTGAATTATTTCTTAGTGTTAATTAAGTGAAATGAAATTATTCTAATATTTATCACAATAAGTTGTGCGATAGATTGCTGTGGTAAATTTCAACGTTTATCAGGTTAAAGATAGCTTATGAGACAAATTGCTAACAATACCTATCATGGCTAACAATAGCAATGTAGACAATCAAGTAAACTCTAATAAAATAGAACACATTTACTCTTTGGTGAAATAATGGTGTAACTATTGCAATAAACTATCATGGGTAATTCTCAATTTAGGTTGGCTATGGCTCTTTGAAGAAGGAAGCTTTGATTCCCAAAATTTTAAGTTCAAGTATCAAATAATGTAATCACATATTAGATGTAATATATAAATATACTTTAAAAAATCATAATATATAAATATACTTAATATATAAATATCTATGAATGGAATTGTCTTTTAGCCTCTATATAATCATTCTTTTTTTAAAATAATTTTTCATAGTAATCTTTTATAATTTTATATGGTCAACCTAAGACCAACATTAAGGGTTTTCGTTTGCTTTATTTTTATATAATCATTTATTGTTATATAACTTTTCATGATTATATAATTTGTTTTTTTAATTAATTAATATATTTAATTTATTTTGTTTTTTTAATTCTAAATTTAATATATCTCATTTGAGGTTACTTTTTAAGATTATGGGTTTTTGAGTTATTTTAGACTTTTAGTTAATGTTTAGGTTACCATAAAGCTTTGAAATATAATAAATAAATAATGTGGTTTTTAATTTTTTTTTTAAGTTTTTAATAGTTTAATAAAATTAAAAAATAATTTAAAATTTTTTATTTCAATTTATTTACCAATAGAATTAATATAAAATTATAAGTATTTGTTATAATATATAATTTTTCTAAATAGTTAAAAAATTTATGCTAGTTTGAATTACTTTTTAGAGGTAATAAAGTGAAATGAAATTATTTCAAGGCTAAAAATAACCTAATGAAATTATTATAACATTTACCACAATAGGTTGTGGGATAGATTGTTGTGGAAAATTTCAAGGTTTACTAGGTTAAAAATAACTTATAAGAGAAATTTCTAACAATACCTATCATGACTAACAATACCAATGTAGACAATCAAGTTAACTCTAATAAAATAGACACATTTACTCTTTGTTGAAATAGAGGTGTAACTATTGCAATAACCCATCATGGCTAACACTCTCTTTAGGTTCGGGATGGCCATGGAAGTTTGAGGAAGGGCCTATAGAACACATTTACTCTTTGTTGAAATAAAGGTGTAACTATTGCAATAACCCACCAGGTTACATTTTTTCTTTTTTAAATTATGGACAAGAGATCAAATCTTTTTACCTGTAAACCCCTCCTCTAATTTTACGCTCTAAAACTCCAAAGGTTTTATCCATCTCTTCCCTTGATAGATAGAAAGTTATGATGAATCTTGATTGGCTTATTTTAATATATTGTTGTATGCATATGTTGCATTTGAGGAGTAAAATTTATTGAATTTTATTGGTTCATTATAATGGTTTATGTATAGATAAAATTTGAGAAACATAATTTATTTATCTATTATTAGATGATGATGATGATGATGATGATGATGATGATGATGATGATGATGATGATGATGATGATGTGTTCACTTTCTATTAGTATGACATATTTTCCTTTTTAAATCGTAATGTCCAAAATTTATAAGAGGAACACTAAAGTTTTGTTATTTGAAATTATGATATGTAATGAGAGAATTAAAAATAAAATTGAACAAAATTTAAAATAATGATTAATGATTTTATTTAGAATATGTCAAATTTATTGTATAGTATTTTATAATTTCATAAAATGAGATTATGTTCTGCATAGTTTATATCTTAAAAAGTGAAGAACCTTCTTAGAGCGATAGAGAAATGTGTGTTTTGCAATGCATACAACTTATGGAATATCACGAAAACTTTTAAGCCATTTATAAAGAAACATTCTTGGTGAATACTCTTATCATACAAGTATTTAGGTAGAATGCTCATACAAACTAGGTAATGTCTTAAATTCCATATGTGGTAGTTTGAAATCGCATCCATGGTCCTCAAATCCTCAAATCATTATTTAGGGCCTTCTCCCCTTCATTTCATCCTTTAATTAATGTTAATGCCCTGAGATTAGTTTGTGGTGGGAATACCTCCTAACGATGATTACATTCCCAGCCAAAGTTCAAATATCCCCTATTTCATTTTTGTGTGGTGATTTGTGACCTCTTCCATGGATACTAATCTTAACAAGTATCATTTAGGACGTAAATCCCATAATATCATCCAATTATATTATGAATATCTTGATACCTATCCTTGGTGTGAAATACCTCATACTAGTGCTCATGTATTCTAGTTGAATCCCAAAGATTCACTACAAAGGTGATGTGTGGAAATTTGATGCATCATCTATGGCCCCCTAGCCATAGATCATTATTTGATCTATAAACTTATGTGAATATTCTACTGGACAGGTCATCACAATCGATCTGATAAAATTATACTAAAAATTAGAAATCTACACCATGACAACTTATTTATTCTTTTGATTCATGGAAATTAAAGAATAACCCTTGGCCTTCAAGAAATAATTGAACGAACTAGGGTGATATCTCATATCACTGAAGTTGGATTGCCATTTAAGGTGAAATTATATCCCATCAAAGCTAGCATCATGATCTCATATGTGACCTTGTTTATGGAAACTCATCTGAGCCTCAAATACAAATGCAAAGAGAAAATATCAAGATAAAATTCCTTCCCTTCCTCCTTCCTTTATATCTCTCCATTGGATCTTCTCCAAGTTTCTACATTTTACCGTCAAATAAACTTGACCACAATAGATTAGGAAAATACCATAAATAAATATCACATATTCCCTAATTATTTATTACAAATCTCCTCTTTTCCCCCCTTTTATTATAAATCGAGGGTTTCCTTCTTCCAAAACTTCCTATGTTGCTAGCTTAAGGGAATGAAATGCCAACAAGGGTGAGATATCTTAGCAATTAGTTTGTTGGGGATATTATAGTCCTCCCAACCCAAAATTGCTTTCCCTCAAGAAATTTAAGTGTTGGATCTTACAATATAGGATCTCCCTCCCAGGTGGCATCCTATATACAATACGTCACCCATGCCCTCTACTTCCCTATGACATAGTTTTGCAAGTACCCTTCCAACCATTTATTCATTTCTTTTTTTTCTCCATATGTATGTGGGTGGTAGCTTGTGCTAAGAGTGACCTTGGATTGCCGTAACTAGGGTGATATCTCATATCATTGAAGTTGGATTGTTGTTTAAGGTGAAATTGGATCCCATCAATGCTAGCATGTTGATCTCATGTGTCACCCTTGTTTATGGAAACTCACATGAGCCTCAAACACAAATGCAAATACAAAATATAAAGATCAAATTACTTCTCTCCTCCTTCCTTCCTCCTTTATATCTCTCCATTGGACCTTCTCCAAGTTTCTAGATTTTCCTGTCAAATAAAATTGACCATAATGCCTTAGGAAAATACCATAAAAAGATATCACATATTCTCTAATGATTTATTACAAATCTCCTCTTTCTCCCCTTTTTATTATAAATTTAGGGTTCCCTTCTTCCAAAACATCCTATGTTGCTAGCTTAAGGAAACGAAAAGCTAACCAGAATAACATATCTTAAATCGGTTTGCTAAGAATATTATAATCTATAACAATAACATAAATACCTATGAGTGTGAGTTATATATGAAAATAATATGACAATAATATAAATATCTATGAATGGAATCCGTGTATATAATTATTATTTCTTTTTAGTAATTTTTCATAATTTTATATAGTCAACCTATGACCAACATTAATGGCTTTGGTTTGCTTTCTTTTTATATAATCATTTATTGTTATATAACTTTTCATGATTACATAATTTGATCCTTTAATTAGTTAATATATTTTGTTTTCTTAATAATAAATTTAATATATCTTATAATCTCAAACGATAAAGATACTCTTTATCCGTTACATTTTAAGATTATCGATAGATTATGGGTTTTTGAGTTATTTTAGGCTTTTAAGCTAATGTTTAGGTGACCTTAAAGCTTTGAAATATAATAAATAAATAATGTCATTTTTAATTATTTTCTTAAGTTTTTGATGATTTAATAAAATTTAAAATTAATTAAAAAATTTTTATTTGAATTTATTTATGAATAGAATTAATATAAGATTATAAGTATTTGTTATAGTATATAATTTTTCTGAATAGTTAAAAAACTTATGTTAGTTTGAATTACTTGCTAGTGGTAATGAAATGAAATAAAATTATTTTAACTGAGGAGGCTAAAAATAGCTTAATGAAATTATTTTAATAGTTACCAAGTTAAAGATAGATTGTGGGACACATTACTAATAATACCTATTATGGCTAATTTCAATGTTTACCAGGTTAAGCATAGCTTATGGGACAAATTGCTAACAATGTCCATCATGGCTAACAATAGAAATTTAGATAATCAAGTTAACTCTAATAAAATAGAACATAGTTACTCCTTGTTGAAATAAAGGTGTAGCTATTACAATAACCTATCATGGCTAACACTCAGTTTAGGTTGGCAATGGCCATTTGAGGAAGGGCTTATAGAACACATGTACTCTTTGTTGAAATAAAGGTGTAGCTAGTGCAATAACCCATCATGGCCAACACTCAATTTAGGTAGGTTGGCGATGTTAGTTTGAGGAAGGGATTATAGAACACATTTACTTTTTGTTGAAATAAAGGTGTAAATCTTGCAATAACCCATCGTGGCTACTCAATGTAGGTTGGTGATGGCTGTTTGAGGAAGGGCTTATAGAAAACATTTACTGTTTGTTGAAATAAAGGTGTAACCATTGCAATAACCCATCATGGCTAACACTTATTTTAGGTTGGTGATGACCTTTTAAGGAAGGGTTTTGGTCCATGAGTTTCTCAGTTCAGACCTTTTCTGAGTGAGGAGTGTAATCACATATTATATGTAATATATAAATATTGTATCAACTTAAAAAAAATTGTGGCTAACAATTATAAGGTGAAGGAAGAGGCAAATTAACTATAATAAATATATTTTGTAGTTGTGGTTGGTGAGATGTATATCATTAAAGTGGATTCTAACTTAATTTAAATTCAAAGTTTTATATCTAACCAAGTTAGATTTTTTTAAATTGTGGATTTATCAAAGTGTTTAAAGAGATCCAATCTCTGTAGGTGCAAAGCCCTCCTGTAACCTACACTCAAATACTCGAAAGATTCTATCCATATTTTCCCTTGATAGACACAAAGTTATGATGAATCTAGATTTTCTTATTTTAATATATTGTTGTATGCATATGTTGCATTTGAGGAGTAAAATTTATTGAATTTTATTGGCTAATTATGTTGTTTTGTTTATAGATAAAATTTGAGAAAAATAATTTATTTATTTATTATTGGATAATGATGATGATGTAAAGTTCACTTTTTATCAGTATGACATATTTTCTTCTTTAAATGGTAATGTCCAAAATTTATAAGAGAAACACTAAAGTTTCGTTATTTTAAATTATGATATGTAATGAGAGAATTAAGAATAAAATTGAAATACAAAATTTAAGATAATGATTAATGATTATATTTAGAATATGTAGAATTTATTGTATAGTATTTTACAATTTCATAAAATGAGATTATGTTGTTCATAGTTTATATCCTAAAAGGTCAAGACCTTCTTAGAGATCTAGAGAAATGTGGGTTATGAAATGCATACAACTTATGGAATATCACGAAAACTTTTAATCCATTTATAAAGAAACATTCTTGGTGGATACTCTTATCATACAAGTATTTAGGTAGAATGCACATACAAACTAGGTAATGTGTTAAAGTCCATGTGTGGTAATTTGAAACCGCATGTGTGGTCCTCAAATCCTCAAATCATTATTTAGGGCCTTCTCCCCTTGATTTCATCCTTTAATTAATGTTAATGCCCTCAGATTAGTTTGTGATGGAAACACCTCCTGACAATGATTGCATTCCCAACTAGAGTTCAAATATCCCCTATATAATTTTTGTGTGATGATTTGTGACCTCTTCCATGAATAATAGTCTTAAGAAGTATCATTTAGGACGTAAATCCCATAATTTCATCCAATGATATTATGAATATCTTGATACCTATCCTTGGTGTGAAATACCTCATACTAGTGCTCATGTATTTTAGTTGAATCCCAAAGATTCACTTAAAAGGTGATGTGTGGAAATTTGATGCATCATTTATGGCACTCTAGCCATAGATCATTATTTGATCTATAAAATTATGTGAATATTCTACTGGAGAGGTCATCACAATCGATTTGATAAAATTATTCTAAAAATTGGAAATCTACACTATGACACCTTATTTCTTCTTTTGATTCATGGAAATTAAAGAATAACCCTTGGCCTTTAGGAAATAATTGAACCAACTAGGGTGTTATCTCATATCATTGATGTTGGGTTTCCATCTAAGGTGAGATCGGATCCCATCAAAGTTAGCATGATAATCTCATATGTGACCCTTGTTTATGGAAACTCACCTGAGCCTCAAACCCAAATTCAAAGAGAAAATATCAAGATCAAATGCCTTCCCTTCCTCCTTCCTCCTTTCTTTATATCTCTCCATTGAACCTTCTCCAAGTTTTTACATTTTACCGTCAAATAAAATTGACCAAATAAATTAGGAAAATACCATTAAAAAATATCACATATTCCCTAATTATTTATTACAAATCTCCTCTTTCTCTTTTCTTCCAAAACTTCCTATATTACTAGCTTAAAGGAATGAAAAGCGAACAAGAATGACATATCTTAACAATCAGTTAGCTAAAAATATTATAATCTATAACAATAATATAAATACATATGAATGGGATTTATCTATAACAATAATATAAATATCTATGAATAGAATCCGTGTATATAATCATTAATTCCTTTTAGTAATTTTTCATAATTTTATATAGTCAGCCTAAGAACAACACTAAGGGCTTTCGTTTTCATTCTTTTATATAATCATTCATTGTTATATTACTTTTCATTATTACACAATTTGATCCTTTAATTAGTTAATATATTTAGTTTTATTAATAGTAAATTTAATATATGTTATAATCTTAAATGATAAAGATACTCTTTATCCGTTACTTTTTAAGATTATGGATAGATTATGGATTTTTGAGTTATTTTAGGCTTTTAGTTAATGTTTAGGTGACCGTAGAGCTTTGAAATATAATAAATAAATAATGTGTTTTTAATTATTTTCATAAGTTTTTAATGATTTAATAAAATCTAAAATTAATTTAAATTTTTTTATTTTACTTTATTTACTATTAATATAAGATTATGATTATTTGTTATAATATAGGATATTTTTGTATAGTTAAAAACTTATGCTAGTTTGAATTATTTCCTAGTGGTAATGAAATGAAATAAAATTATTTTAACGTTTAGAATAATATCTATAATGGTTAACTTCAACATTTAGCTGGTTAAAGATTGATTATAAAATGAGATTATGTTGTGCATATTTTATATCCAAAAAGTCAAGAACCTTCTTACAGCTCTACAGAAATGTGTGTTTTGCAATGAAAACAACTTATGGAATATCATGAAAACTTGTAAGCCATTTATAAAGAAACATTTGTGGTGGATACTCTTATCATACAAGTATTTAGATAGAATGCACATACAAACCAAGTAATGTGTTGAATTCCATGTGTGGTAGTTTTAAACCTCATCCATGGTCCTCCAATCCGAAAATCATTATTTAGGGCCTTCTCCCTTTGATTCATCCTTTAATTAATGTCAACTCCCTGAGATTAGTTTGTGGTGGGAATACCTCCTAACGATGATTAGATTCCCAAGTAGAATCCAAATCTCCTCTATATATATATTTTTTTTGTGGTAATTTGTGAACTCTTCCTTGGATAATAATCTTAAGAAGTATCATTTAGGATGTAAAACCCATAATATCATCCAATGATATGATGAATATCTTAATACCTATCCTTGGTGTCAAATATCTCATGCTAGTGCTCATGCATTCTAGTTGAATCCCAAAGATTCACTACAAAGGTGATGTGTGGAAATTTGATACATCATCTATGGCCCTCTAGCCATACATCATTATTTGTTCTAGAAACTTATGTGAATATTCTACTGGATAGGTCATAACAATCGATCTGATAAAATTATTCTAAAAATTGGAAACCTACACTATGACAACTTATTTCTTCTTTTGATTCATGGATATTAAAGAATAACCCTTGGCCTTTAGGAAATAATTGAACGAACTATGGTGATATCTCATATCACTGAAGTTGGGTTGTCGTTTAAGGTTAAATTGGATCTCGTCAAAGCTAGCATCATGATCTCATATCTGACCCTTGTTTATGGAAACTCATCCGAGCCTCAAATACAAATGCAAAGAGAAAATATCAAGATCAAATGCCTTCCCTTCCTCCTTCCTTTATAGCTCTCCACTGGACCTTCTCCAAGTTTCTACATTTTATCGTTATATAAAATTGACCACAATAGATTAGGAAAATACCATAAAAAAATATCACATATTCCCTAATTATTTATTACAAATCTTCTCTTTTTCCCCCTTTTATTATAAATCGAGGGTTCCCTTCTTCCAAAACTTCCTATGTTGCTAGCTTAAGGAAATGAAAGGCCAACAAGGGTGAGATTATATTGGTTTGTTGGCGATATTATAGTCCTCCCAACTCATAATTTTTTTCCCTCGAGAAATTTAAGTGTTGGATGTTGCAATATAGGCTCTCCCTCCCAAGTGGCATCCTATGTACAATACTTCATCCATGCCCTCTACTTCCCTATGACATTGTTTTGCAAGTACCCTTCCAACAATTTATTCATTTATTTATTTTTTCCATTTGTATGTGGGTGGTATCTTGTGCTAAGAGTGACCTTGGATTCCTGTAACTAGGGTGATATCTCATATCAATGAAGTTGGATTGCCGTCTAAGGTGAAATTGGATCCCATCAATGCTAGCATGTTGATCTCATGTGTCACCCTTATTTATGGAAACTCACATGAGCCTAGAATACAAATGAAAATACAAAATATAAAGATCAAGTTACTTCCCTCCTCCTTTATATATCTCCATTGGACCTTCTCCAAGTTTCTACATCCTACTATCAAATAAAATTGACCATAATTCCTTAGGAAATTACCATAAAAATATATCAGATATTCTCTAATGATTTATTACAAATCTCCTCTTTCTCCCCTTTTTATTATAAATTCAGTGTTCCCTTCTTCCAAAACATCCTATGTTACAAGCTTATGTTACAAGCTTAAGGGAATGAAAAGCTAACAAAAATGGCATATCTTAACAATCGGTTAGCTAATGATGTTATAGTCTATAACAATAACATAAATACCTATGACTCGGAGTTATCTATAACAATAATATAAATATCTATGAATGGAATCCATGTATATAATCATTATTTCTTTTTAGTAATTTTTCATAATTTTATAGAGTCAACCTAAGACCAACATTAAGGGCTTTGGTTTTCTTTCTTTTTATATAATCATTTATTGATATATAAATTTTCATGATTATATAATTTGATCCTTTAATTAGTTAATATTTTCTTTTTTCTTAATAATAAATTTAATATATCTTATAATCTTAAATGATTAAAATACTCTTTATCCGTTACATTATAATCCTAGTGGGGCCACAATGTAATCCAAGCCGACCTAACAATAATAATTTAAGGGCACAATAATAACAATATGGGGGTCACAAGGGTACAATAATAACAATAAGGGGGTTACACTAACAACAATAAGGGACTATACTAGTAATATAGGGACCTAACATTCCCCTCTCCTTCAAAAAAGCGTTGTCCTCAACGCTTGAGTAGCTCTGGGTGCTTCTGTATAAAATTATCATCCTCCCATGTAGAATCTTCAGTGGGTAAGTTCTTCCACTTGATGAGATACTTTGAAATTGATCGATTTCGTACCTGTCGAGTTCTTGTTTCTGTGACCGCTTCAGGTTCCAATATGATTTTTCCTTCCTCATCAAGTTCTGGCAATATATTTTTTGAACTGGAACATTTTCACCTATAATCTTCTTTCAGCATGAAACATGGAAAATTGGATGCACTCGTGAAGAAGCAGGAAGCTCCAATTTGTATGCCATAGTACCAATATTTTGCAACACCTTGTAAGGACCATAGTACTTTGGCGATAATTTATTATCCTTCGTAGCTTTCTTGAGGGACATTTGTTTGTATGGTTGTAGTCGTAAAAATACCCAGTCTCCTACATCAAAACTTCTCTCGCTGCGGTTTTGATCTGCATGTTGTTTCATTCGATTTTGTGCCAAATTTAGGTTGTCCTTTAAGAGTTGGAGAACTTATTGTTGATGCTTGGTGTGATCTTCCACTGCTTGAAACTTCGAATTTTCTCTTAAAGATGATGTGATGGATGGTGGATGATATCCATAAAGTGCCATAAATGGGGTCATTTTTGCTGCAGTATGGAAGGAAGTGTTATACCACCATTCAGCAAGAGGTAACCACTTGACCCATTGTGTTTGTTTATCAGATACAAAACAACGAAGATATCCTTCCAAACATTTATTTACTATCTCATTTTGACCATCAGATTGAGGATGATAAGATGAGCTATGAGCTAATTGAGTACCCAAACAAGAAAATAACTCCGTCCAAAAATTTCCAGTAAAAATGGGATCTCTGTCACTCACAATGACCCTTGGGCTTCCATGTAGCTTTTGAATTCTGTCCATAAATGTAGTAGCAACCGTAATTGCTTTAAATGGATGAGATAATGCACAAAAGTGTGCATACTTGGTAAGTCTATAAACTACCACCATGATGACACTCTTTCCTTCGGACTTAGGTAAACCTGTGATAAAATCCATTGAAATCTCCTCCCAACGTTGACTTGGAATGGATAAAGGTTGTAGAAGACCCAAGGTCTTAATTGTCTCAACTTTATTCTGCTGGCAAACCAAACATTCCACCACAAACTTTTGAATATCAGATTTAAGGCCATCCCAAAAAAATTCTTTCTTCACCCTGTGGTAAGTTTTTAAAAATCCTGGGTGTCCTCCTAAAGGAGAAGTGTGCAATTCCAGAAGAATCTTTTGTTTTAGTTGGGAATTCTTACAAAGATATAAGCGATCTTTGTACCATAAGGAATCATTTTTCCAACTAAATGTATCGGATGTACTAGGATCTTGCTGCAACTTTTGAATGAGTGTCCATACATCTTTGTCCTTCTTCCATTCATCTCTTGCTTCAGTTATCCAATCCGGTTGGATAATATAAATGGCACAAAGCAATGCTTCCACCTCTTCATTCTTTCTTGAGAGTGCATCTGCAACAACATTAAGCTTTCCTTTTTTGTAGATTATTTCAAAGTCATAACCCAACATCTTTGTGACCCATTTTTGCCGCTCTTCTGAAGATAGTCTTTGTTCCAAAAAGTGTTTAAGACTATCATGATCAGTTTTTACCTTGAAGTGTCTTCCCATTAGGTAAGTTCTCCATTTCTTTAGTGCATGCAATATTGCTAATATTTCCTTCTCATAAATAGGTTTCTGTAAATACTTTCCTTGATTGGATGAATTTCAAAAGCAATGGGTCTTCCTTATTGCATTAAAACAACACCAATTCCATTTCCTGAGGCATCACATTCCACAATAAAGGTTTTTGTGAAGTTTGGTGTAGCTAAGACCGGTGCTAGGCACATTGCCTCTTTAAGATGTTCAAAGGCCTTAGTTGCTTCAGGAGTCCATGAAAATGCATCTTTCTTCAATAATGTTGTTAGAGGTGCTGCTATTCTCCCATAATTATTAACAAACTTGCGATAATACCTCGTTAACCCGAGAAATCCTCGCAACTTCTTTATGGTTGTGGGGAATTTCCATTCCTTGTTGGCTTTAATTTTGTTAGGGTCTACTTTAACACCCTCGTGAGATACAATATGACCCAGATATTCCACCTCTTGTACTCCAAAGAAACATTTGGATTTTTTTGCATATAATTGCTTCTCCTACAATAGTTTGAGCACCCTGTCAACATGTTCAACATGATCCTTCCAAGACCTGTTGTAGATTAGTATATCATCAAAAAATACTAGCACAAATTTTCTAAGGAAAGGTTTGAAAATGGAATTCATCAACCCTTGAAATGTAGAAGGTGCATTGGTAAGGCCAAAAGGCATGACCAAAAATTCATAATGAACCTCATGAGTTCAAAATGTTGTTTTTGGAATATATTTAGTCTTCATTATAATTTGATGATATCCCGAACGAAGATCCAACTTGGTAAAATAAATTGCTCCATGTAATTCATCCAATAATTCATCAGTCACAGGAATGGGAAATTTATCTTTAATGGTGAGCTTATTGAGTTCCCTATAATCCGGACACATGCGCCATGATCCATCCTTCTTGTGTACCAATACTACAGGAGCAGAGAAAGAACTTTGACTAGGTTGAATTATACTTGCCTCTAACATTTCTGCAATCATACGTTCAATTTCGCTCTTTTGGACATAAGGATATCTATAAGGCCTGATGTTTGGAGGAACACTTCCTGGAATCAAATGAATAGCATGATCATGATCACGAATAGGTGGGAGTCCTTTGGGAGTTTCAAAACCTTGGAATGATTGTCCAAGACTTTTTGGAGATCTGCAGAAATAGATGATTTTGATGTTGGAACTTCTAGTGAGCATAATTGTGCAATTATGCCTCGTTGTTATTTATTTAGAAGCTTTTCATGACATTAGAGCTTATTATATTTCCTGGCTTCCCTGCAATACCGTGTAATTTGACTTCCTTTCCTTTTGAAAAAAATTTCTTGAAAATTTCTTGAAAATTAAAAGCTACCATCCTGTTGTGGCCAGCAACAACCCCCATTCTTATTTAATATTAGTAATAATACTAATTAAGTGGGGACCCTTAGTTAAAAAATCCAAAAAAATAAATAAATTAGTATTTGTTTCCCTTTTCAAATAAAACCTTCTATCATAACTTAGGGAAATTCCGTAGAAAATCCTTAAGAAACACTTAAGTTTATGATAAATTACAATAAAATCTTTCTTTGAGCGAAATAGCGCATCCATCGCAAATGATAGATATCTTTTGTAAAACTGAATCTTTTAAACTGCGATTTTGCGATATTGCGATAACGCGATCCCAAAACGCCTATACATTAAAATACTGGTCGCAAATCGCATATCGCAGAAAAATGTTAAATGAATACTTTTTATATGTGATATTTGCGATTTGCGATTTGTGATATTTGCGATTTGCAATTTGCGATATTTGCGATTTTCGATATGCGATAATTGCGATTTTGCGATTTGCGATTTGCGATATTTGCGATTTGCGATTTTGCGATATTTGCAATTTTGCGATGGTTACGCTTTGAGAAAATTGCGATTTTCGATATTGTGATATTGCGATATCGCGCAGCAAATCGCAGATCGCAATATCGCAGATTCTTAAAATCTCGTTGTCCAATGTAAATATTTTCATAAATCAATATCCGTTATGTGCTTTAAATGATTGAATTAATGAATGGATTGTCAAATATCAATAAAAAGGATTTTGTTTTGATTGAAAGGTTGTTTCCATTAGAATAATATATTTCATCCACCGTTTGCATTTAAAACTATCTCATCACCCTTCTCACGTCATTACTCTCACTTAACTCATAAAACCGCAGGCGCGAAGGAGCAGAAGACTATACAAAGCGTTCACAGAGCATTATGGGTAAGAAGGAGAAGATTTCAAATTCTGAAAACAAAGAAATGGCTTCACTGTATGCGAATACTGCTTGCAATAAGGATGTCGGTATCACCACCTAGGAAGGAATGTATAATTTGCTCGAAGAATAAAATCCCAGGGTAATGCAAGTCGCGGCTACTGCAGGCTCAAGTAATTCATCTGAGGCGACCCTTAAAGACCTGGCTTGTTCATTTCTGCACCGGATAGCGGCAAGACCAATAATTCTTCCGTATTCAGACATGGTAAAATGGGTGTTGGACAACACCGATATTTCAGACAGGCAATTTAGAACTCTAGATCAAGAGTTCATCGGGTTGTTCACTACAGAAGGTTTGAGGCTGATGTATCATTTGCCGGAACCTCAGGCGACTTATAATAAACAATTTATGGAGAATTTTGCCAAAGAACATGCAAATTTGGCGGAATGCACGCAGGAATAGACCAAAAGAGATGAACCATTGAAGAAAAACAAACACAGTATGTACAGTACTGGTTCACTTACCTCTCCATATTGTTTTGATGCTGCTATGTTATGCAGGCTTTTTGGAAAGCCTGACATAAACATGATATTGCCTGAATGGCTCCCTTTGTTGAATGCTGTTGTTAACGCTACAATTGTAGACTGGGCCAAAATCTTGTCTGATAATTTGCCACTGCTATTTTTCATTACCGGTCTAAACGAATTGTTTCTCAGAGGATTTATCCTCCTTTTTATCTATCTGCTTATGTTATGGACGCTATCTGCTTTGTTTCTAAATTCCCTTTGATGGGTTGGCAATGGACGATTCAAGATCCTTTGCCTATTCATGTGTATCACAAGGAATTGTGGGAATCCAATTTTATTCCTCATTTTTACAAGATTTTCCACGGCATAATGTTGCCTCTGCACAAAACATTGTATAATAAAGATGCTCCAAGGTTTTCTTCGGAAGCACAAGTCGATATTCTCCCTGTCGCACGATGGTTTGGGGAAGAGTGGTTTACTTATGTGAGGGTTTTTGAAAGCTCTGCTTCTCCTCATGTTTTACCCTTATATGTTTCTGATAAACTTTTAGCTCGGGAAATTTCATACCAAACCTGTGGTGAAGGAGGTTTGACGAAGGAATTAAGGGATAAGAAGAAGGCCATTTGGCCACAATTTCCCGTAGCTTGTGGGACATTTTCATTATTTGATGTTGGACATGCATTCAAGGAAGTAAGCAATATTACATGCTTACAATTGTTTAAATTTGCAAAAAGGTTATTCAACCCTAATGAAGTTGCTAAAAATTTCACCTCTGCAATCAAGGTAAGGATATTTTCCGGAGAAAAGGACCCTTTCGATGATATATTCCTGGGAAAATCCACACTGAAAGAAATTCTACATTCAGCACAGATGCAGTTATCTCCAGAACAATTTCAAGAATTTAAGGTTTACAGGGAAAGAAGACTGACCACCATCCCTTTGGAAAATTTGCGTTTGGAACCCGCAAGGGAACCAACTCCTAGTGTCAGTATAAGTGGCAGTTCAGGTATAGATAAATCTAAGTCAAAATCTAAAAGAAATACTTCTGAACGTTCCAATAAGTCTAATGAAGAGAAGGATAGAAATAAAGAATCAGTGAAAGATACTGCTCAATTGAAAGAAATTTCACAACAGCAAATTTTGACTTCTCAGTAGATAACTCCTCCTCCTACCAATGTACAGAAACAGTTAGTCACAATTGAATTAGAAAAAGAATGGGAAAGCTTTAATCAATTGCTTAATGTGGAAGGATAGAATATAGAGACCCCTGTACAGACAACAAAAGTTTTGAGCACAGGAATAAGTGGCACAGTCACAGAAACTGAGCATATACCTGTCACTCCCTGTTCTGAAATTGTACTTAATGTAGAGGACATTCCTCCTCTATATGTATTCTACAGCCCAAAGTATAAAGCAGTAGTGAAGAAACAAAGGAAAAAGAGAAAATTAGAAGGTGCAATTGCTACTGAAGCAGAACAATTAGACGTTTTGTGGAAGGATCCTACCACAGAGCCTACTGATAATCTTGCTAAGTTATCTCAAATTACAGGGGCTTATGCTTCTGCAACTATTGACAAAGCATTTGAGATACAACTCTTATTAAATGAAAAAGAAGAACAGATACAAGTTCTGCAACAACAATTGCAACAGGTACAGGTCAATAATGAAGCACAGATGAAACTTGAAAAGTTACAGCAACAACTTCAAGAAATGCAAATTGGATATCAAAAAAGTCTGGCTGATAAAGAGAAACAAATACAGATTATCCAAGATCAGCACAAAGATGATCCTAAGCTTCTAGAGTTTGTTTCAGAAACTATTTCTTTAAACAATCAACTACTGCAACAAGAAGAAGTATTATGCCAAAAAATCTTGCAATGGAATTCTTTTTGTCAAGAAAGTGATAAGATCACTAATCATGTCGTAGATTTATGAAATTATTATGATTTAATTAATGAAAAAGCTACTGATTATTTGGTATGGCAAAAAACAGAGGAAGGAAGAAAAGCTGGTGCACCAATTATTAATGAAAACCATAAATAAATACTTTTCAATGTCTGGGATGCACAAATCAGAGGGGCAGAGAAAGCAGCAGAAGAATCGGCTACAACAGCAAACAGTCTTACTGATTTTGTAAATGAGAATTTGCACAAAGCAAATTTGATTTCAGAAACTGTTCCAGGATATCTTCCACAGGCGCATCAATTGCAAATAGAATGGACACAAAAGGCGGAAGAAAAAGCAAAATCAATCCAAGGATTGACAAGATTAAACTGGGATTCTTACTGGACATATTTAGTGAAACCACAAAGTCAACACAGTGTGCTTAATTGCATCATTAATTCTGCTGAGAAGATTGTGCCTACACTTGCCGATTCTGTCTTTTCAGGACAGTTGAAATCTGAAGTCGGTCAACCACATCTTCTCAAAACAATGCTAGATGCCTGCAAGTTTAAAGATCAAGTTCATAAGTAGTTACTTAATAGTCCTTATTTTTAGATTTATTTTTAGTTTTACTGTATTTTTGCCTAGGAAAAGGACGGTCATTTAAACCGAATCCTTAATTTTTGTAATAAACTATTTTTAGATTTAGCTAGTAGTATTTAAACCCTTCTCATGCATTTAGAGAAGGGTCCTGAATTATTATATTTTTGACTTGGAGCTTACATTTCTGTACTCCACTGGCTCTTATATTTTATAAAGGATCACATCTGGTGATTTTATGCAGAATTATTTTTAAAGTGTTGCATTTTTGTACCTTGGATTTGATTTTGCATCAGAATTACTGGATTAGAGTATCAGATTTCATTTGAAAGCTTTCAAGATGGATAAGTTATTTCTATCTGTTCACTATTGATTTCTTTTGTCTTATGATATTCACTTTAAAATTTGCTATCATTTATATACATTTGGTTTTAACAACGTTTCTTTATATATCATTTTTTAGTATAAATGAAATGTTATCTTTCATAAGTATATGTAGATGATATATCATGATGAATACAATATGCTTATATAACTCTGTTTAATTTCTTAAACAAAGTTATCTTTATTTGTTTCTGCACATTTCGATTAAACGATAATACATTTTTATGGTTATTGTTCAAACGGAATAATCTTAAGTTGTATTCACATATGATTGCTCGGGTTAGTGTTAGAATTTCTTTATCAGTATTTAGATTAAATTAGATAGTTTCATTTCAGTCATTTAGTCCCATTTTCACTCATCCAAATCAACCCATCACCAACCCATTAGTTATAAGGAAACTGGTCCTTTCAATCCAGTCGGAGCCACCATACCAAACGGATAAGGAGCTGTCCTAAGGTCCCGACCGGGTGGGTTTCCCCAATGTTTGAAGCAGAGATTTTCTAGGCTTCAACATTTTTGGCGCTAGAAGGAGGGCATGAGCTATGAATGGCAAGTAAATCTTTACCCACAAGCCATTCTGAGAGCATAACACCCTCATTAACTTCTTCAATTTCTTCTGAAATACAAAATCCTATAGAAGGAATTGAGAAGAATATTCAGACACCCACTACCAAAATCTCAAAACATTCAGACAATCAAACTCCTAAGTCTCCTGAAGTACAAGATTTAATACATAAATTGAAAGGATTTTCATTATCTCTAGATGAATCTGAAATATCTGAAGGTAGTGTAACCTCAAAATTTGTTTCTTCAAAACCTCTTACTAGGCTTCAAAGTGAAAAACTTGGTATTTCTCCGAAAGAATTCCCTTTACCTAGTAGAGTCAAGACAAGAAAACCTCAATCGAAATCAGTAAGTGATATAAGTTCTTCATCTCATATTCAATCGCCTGTTTCCAAAACCCCAACTCAAAAAAGTGCAGTTGTTCCCACATCATCTACTCAATCGTCATCTGCTCAATCGTCATCAATCTCAACATCATCTATTCCAACAACCTCTATTCAGACACCACCAGTCTCTACTACTTCTCCAACATTTGTTACAATAATGGCTAGACCATGGGCTACTCCAGGGGCTGTCAACATGCCTGCACCTTTACATGATTTACCTGACAATCCTGGAAAATGGCTTCCAAAGTTCAGTCTAGATCTTAACATTCAAGCTGAAGAACACATCAATAATTTTATGCTGGCTGTAAATTTGAATGGAGTCGTAGAAGAAGATGTTGTAGTAAGACTATTCCCTTATACTCTTCAAGGGGCAGCAGGATCCTGGTACTTTTCATTACCTTCAGGATCCATAACAAGTTGGGCCATTTTTGCAGATCATTTTTTGACCAAATTTGGAGATGACAGATCAATAGCTACTTTAATCAACGATCTCTCAAATTTGAAGACAGAACCCAAGGAGCCCATTAAACATTTCAATGCTAGATTCAACAAACTCTTGAATAAAATCCACACAGATTCAAGGCCTAGTGAACAGGTCAGAAGTGAATGGTACATAACCGCTTTACCCTCAAACATAGAAATTTTTGTAGATAGAGCCGCAAAAACTACGTTAGCCGAGAATATGAAAGAGGCTATTGCAGTATAGAAACGAATTATTTCTCTAGAAAAGAAAAATGCTATTGAGGAAAGGAAATCCAAAAAAGTCAGCTTCAAAGATGATTCGAGGAAAAAGGCCAAAGACCCATACAACATGGAAGGTTTACAGAAAGTTCTTAAAACCATGTCAAATGAAATGGTTGAAATAAAAAAAACAAGTAGCTGAAACTTCTACTAAAAAACCATTCTGAAATTTCAAAAGAAATCAACTTGAATCTAAACCTCCCAATTCAATCTCTAATGCAGAATCAGAAGAGGAAGAAGAAGAAGATATTCCCCCAGTATCAAAAGAGGAAGATGAGAATGAAGAAATAGCTGAATTGCATGGAATGTGGGATTTTATTCTCCCTAATTCTGATAGTGAGGTAGAACAAGAAGCTATGCCTGTAAGTACTAGGAGTAAATATACATCGGAACCTATACAAACAGTTCCAAAAAAGAAAATTACAACTCCAAGTACCAAAGACAAATCCCCTGCAAAGAAAACTTCTCCGTTACCTACTTAAAATCAGCCATCTTCTTCTAATCCTACTACATCAACAACAAAGACTTTAGTGGTATCAGATCCTATGGAGTATAACATTGTTGAAGACATGAAAAAGATTAAAGCCAACATTTCCTTACATGAACTCAGCAAATTAAAACACCAGCAGAAGTTGCTATTAAAGGAATTAAATGCTACACCGATTTCTCCTTTACCAAGTGGTGTAGTTGCAAAAGCAGCTAAAGGAACTGGTAAGCCACCAGACAAAGTAGATGCTACTGATACTGTCCTCATTGGAGAAAGATCAAATTCTCAGACTCCTCCTTTTCTTTTGACTTATGAAATGTACAATAAAAATCTGCATAATTGTTTAATCGATTCTAGAGCATCCTCTAATATAATGCCTACTTCTGTTTGTGCCAAATTGAATATTGAACCACAGAAATCGGCAGTTCATATTGTTCAATTGGATTGCTCTAAAGTTCAAGTTGTAGCATAAATCAATTCAGTTACTATCAGACTAGCTTCCGATCCTAGGATTGTCCAAAGAATTGATATTTTGATTGCAGATATTCCTGAATTCTATGGATTAGTCTTAAGCAGAGACTGGTCTGCGAAACTTAATGGTTATATCGCAACTGATTATTCACATATGTGGCTTCCCTACAAAGGGAAACCAAATCAAATCAAAGTTGAACGAGAAAAACATATGATGCACATTGTCACTGAATTTGAACAATCTAATGAGCCTGTGGCATTCAACAACAATATTCTTGGAGGTTATTCTGCTGAGTCATTTCTTGGAAACTTTAAAGCACCACAATCACCTTTTTCTGTAAATACTTTTGTTTCTCAAATAGAAAATTTTTCACAATCTGATTCTTCGAGAATTGTAAATATTTCTAATGTAATTGTAGATAAGCCAATAGATAAATCTTTATTTTGGTCATTATATTTTGATGGATCAAAATCTAGTGATGGAGCTGGAGCATGATGCATCTTAATTGATCCAGATGGAGAGAAAACCATGCTATCATGTAGGTTAGAATTTGAGTGTACAAACAATACTGCAGAATATGAAGCCTTGATTCAAGGACTTTATAAAGATATAGGGTTAGATGTTAAATACTTGAAAGTCTTTGGTGATTCCGAAATTGTCATAAAACAACTTAGGAATACTATCCATTGTCTTTCAGGACATCTTAAACACTATCAAACCCTAGTGCAAGATCTTACCACTCATTTTCTAGCATTCGATATTTCTTCTATTCCTAGGAATCAAAATACATCAGCTGATTTGTTAGCTAATGTTGCATCCAAACTCCTTCCTGCTGAAGATTGCAGTCCTGATAGATTTTCAGTAGAATTTATTTTTCTCCCATCTATCCCAGATAATGTCACAAATTGGAGAGTATTTTACCATGATCAAGATATTTTAAATTTCATGACTTCAGAGAAATCATATGATGAACAAATTATTGATGAGGATGATCATGATTTACAAATTGCCTCAAAAGGTAATGAAAATCCCATTTTGAAATCTGTTGTTAAATTAGAGGACTTAAATGATATTAAAGACAGAGTCAAGAAAGTCACTAATGCTAAACTTCAAAGTTCCACTTTGAAGTTTGAATTAGTAAATCTTGGCTCTGACTCTAATCCTCAAAACGTTAATTTAGGACTCAATTTAACTCCAGAGGAAAGGAATGCTTTCATTAAACTTCTGAACAAATATAAAAATGTTTTTGCTTGGAATTATGATGATTTAAAAACGTATGATACTTCGGTTATTCAACACACAATTCCAATGCTTCCTGATATTAAACCTGTTCAACAGAAGTTAAGAAAGATTCATCCAAATCTCGAAGGTCAAATCAAATCAGAACTTAATAAACTTTTAAAAGCCAAAATCATTTTTCCTGTAAGGCATTCCAATTGAGTTTCCAATATGGTACCTGTAAGGAAGAAAAATGGTGATATAAGAATCTGTATTGATTTTAGAAATTTAAACAAGGCATGTTTAAAAGACAATTTCCCATTGTCAACCACGGAACAGATACTTCAAAAGGTAGCTGGTTCTGAACTTATGTCCTTTCTTGATGGATTTTCAGGCTATAATCAAGTTTTAGTTCATCCAGATGACAGATTGAAAACAAATTTCAGAACAAAATGGGGAACCTATGCTTATCAGAAAATGCCTTTTGGTCTAATAAATGCAGGAGAAACTTTCCAAAGAGCCATGGACATAGCATTTAAAGGTCTGATCAATAAATCAATTGTTGTTTATCTTGATGACATAACAGTATTTTCAAAAAAGAGAGCCAATCATCTACATGATCTAAAGCAAATATTTGAAAGATGTAGAAGGTTTGGTATTTCCTTAAATCCAAAGAAATCTTTCTTTGCTTTGGATGAAAGAAAACTCTTAGGATTTGTTGTGTCAAAAGATGGTATATATATTGATCCAGATAGAGTGAAAGAAATTTCTGATATTTCTTTATCTCATAACAAAAAATCCATGCAATCATTTCTTGGGCAAATCAATTTTGTAAAAAGATTCATTCCCGATTTCTCTCAAATTGTTTTACCTATGCAAAATATGATCAAGAAAAATTCAGTATTCAAATGGGGGCATAAAGAGAAAGAAGCCTTTGAGGCAATCAAAAAATCAATCATTAATGCACCAGCATTGAATACCCCTGATTTTTCTAAATATTTTACTTTGTATACTTTGGCCACCGAAACATCCTATGCTGTTGTTTTAACACAGCTCAATGATCAGAAAATTGAAGCACCAATTTCTTTCTTTAGCTCAAATCTGCAAGGAGCTGAGCTTAATTATTTCGATGTTGAAAAACAAGCCTTTGCCGTGTTTAAATCAATCAAACATTTCAGACCTTTTCTCTTGAAAACACATACAAAAATCATTGTCCCATTCTCTGCAGTGAGACAATTATTAATTCAAAAAGAAGTAGGAGAAAAGAGAGCTAACTGGGTAACAACTTTGCAAGAATATGATATTGATATTAAACCAGCTAAGATTGTTAGAGGACAAGGTTTTTGCAGATTATTGGCAGGAGCTCATAACATACCAGAAAATTAAGATTCAAATAAACATATTCAAGTAAGTTAGATAAGTGTTACAGACTCTGAATCTCAGTATGCTGATCTCATCTATTACTTGAAAAATGGGTATGCTCCTTCTAATCTCAACTATAAGAGCAAACGTGCTTTAAGATTAAAGGCTATTAAATATGAGATCATTGATAATGTGTTATTCAGAAAGAATTATGATTCAATCCTATTAAGATGTCTTGAAAAGACTGAAGCTGAAAAGGTGTTGTAGGAATTGCATGATGGACCAGCAGGAGGTCATTTTGGAGGTGATACCACAGCTCACAAAATAATTTGTGTTGGTTATTACTGGCCTACCCTTTTTAAAGATACGCATGATTACGTAAGGAAGTGCAGAATTTGTCAAACTGCAAGTGGAAGACAAAAGAAACCAACTTTTCCTTTGCAACCAGTGAGTATTGAGCAACCATTCGAACAATGGGGACTTGACATTATTGGTGAGATCATACCTCATTCTTCCAAACAACACAAATACATCCTTACAACAACAGACTATTTCACAAAATGAGTAGAAGCAATCCCGTTGAAGGTAGCCAATTCTGATGCAATTATCGATTTCATAGATCAATTCATCATAACCAGGTTTGATGTACCTAACGCTCTTGTCTTTGATAATGCATCTTATTTTTCTGGAAACACTATAATGGAATTTGCAGTCAAAAGAGGTTTTAAATTGAAATATTCAGTAAATTATTATCCACAAGGTAATGGTTTGGCTGAATCCACTAACAAAAATCTTATCAAAATCATTAAAAGGACCATTGATCAAAATCAAAGGAATTGGCACAAGTCTTTAATTTTTGCACTATGGGCTGATCGTATTACTCAAAAAGCTTCAATTGGAACTTCACATTTCAATTTGGTTTATGGAAAAGAAGTTGTAATACCATCAAATTTCACTCTTCCATCATTAGCCCTAGTACAATTTATTGAAGAAAATCCTTCTTCATCCATTCAATTGAGATATGATCAAATCCTTAAACTTGAAGAAGATAGAGATAAAGAAAAAATTATTCATGAAAAATATCAACAACTTGTAAAATCTTTTTTTGATGCAAGTTCTACCGGCTCAAAGATTTTGTCAATTGGTGATCTTGTTCTGAAATGGGATAAAGCACATGAAGAAAAAGGTAAACATACCAAGTTTCAGAAAAAGTGGCTTGGACCATTTCAGATTGCTAAAAAGATAGGCTCAAATACGTTCATACTCCAAGATTTAACAGGAAAGAGAGAATCTCTTCCTGTAAATGGGCTTGTCTTGAAGAAATTCTTTTCATAAGGAGGTAACCCCTTCTTAATTGTACATATTCCTTTCTGCAAAGTTTTTAATTGTTTTTGCAAATAAAGGTTGTTAATAAGTCTCTAATTGACTATTTACTATTTAGAAAATTTCTTAGGAAAAATATTATAAATATTTATTTTGTGTAAATAAGAATTTTTAAAGAGATGATCACAGTTTTTGGATAGTTTAAAATAAGATATTAAACTTTGAAAGATTATTCCAATAATTTGCATGATCTTTTGAAAACTTAAGGAGAATGTAAATCATTATAAGTTTATTTAGCAGAGAAAGGTTATCTATAAAAGTAAATATTTTTCAAAGTCTTGGTACTCAAAAAACTCTGTAAATTGTCATCCATTGACTCTTAAGGATAAAACTGTTTCACCCCATCCATTTAAGTTGTGATTTTTTAGAATGTAATTCTAAGAAATTATACGAAAATTTAAGAGATAAGAGGTTTCATTATGAGCCGACTTACCATGTTCATAAGAAGTAATGAAACTGACATTACCAATACTGCATATCAAAACAGGGTAATGGCTTATAAATATAAGACAAGGGGTCTCATCACGAGCCAGCTTGTTCAGTTTAATTACAACTAGTGAATGGCATTGTTATTAACTGGCTACCAAACTAGAACAATGGCTCTTAAAAAAATAAAAAATAAGTAAAAGACAAAAACATGAGATAATATGTCTTATGAATTTATCTTTTAAAAAGTCATAATTTTAGTTGGATGGGACAATGAATGGTTAATGGTTTAAAGGTAACCCTGTCAAGACTATGAGCGTTTGCAGGTAGCAGAGGCAATACCTATGACAATAGAGTATATTATAAAACCAAACTTGGAGAAATCCACTTACTTCATTATTAACACCGATCAAAGCTTGAGATAACCCAAAAGTGTTTTTGTTCTTAAGGAATTAGAAAGAAATTGTGAATGATTTTTATTTCTTTTTCATAGTTAGATTTTATTTAAATTATCCTAAAATAGTTTTCATTATCTTTAAAAATCTTTACTTACTAGAAATATAGTGTTCATTTTATTTTTTCAGAGATAACTGTTTCTTTCAGTGAATCACCAATTGTTGTGGCCAGCAACAACCCCCCTTCTTATTTAATATTAGTAATAATACTAATTAAGTGGGGACCCTTAGTTAAAAAATCCAAAAAAAAAATTAATTAGTATTTGTTTCCCTTTTCAAATAAAACCTTCTATCATAACTTAGGGAAATTCCGTAGAAAATCCTTAAGAAACACTTAAGTTTATGATAAATTACAATAAAATCTTTCTTTGAGCGAAATAGCGCATCCATCGCAAATGATAGATATCTTTTGTAAAACTAAATCTTTTAAACTGCGATTTTGCGATATTGCGATAACGCGATCCCAAAAAGCCTATACAATAAAATACTGGTCGCAAATCGCATATCGCAGAAAAATGTTAAATGAATACTTTTTATATGTGATATTTGCGATTTGCGATATGGGATATTTGCGATTTTGCGATTTGCAATTTGCGATATTTGCGATTTGCGATTTTGCGATTTGCGATTTTGCGATATTTGCAATTTTGCGATGGTTACGCTTTGAGAAAATTGCGATTTGCGATATTGCGATATTGCGATATCGCGCAGCAAATTGCAGATCGCAATATCGCAGATTCTTAAAAGCTCGTTGTCCAATGTAAATATTTTCATAAATCAATATCCGTTATGTGCTTTAAATGATTGAATTAATGAATGGATTGTCAAATATCAATAAAAAGGATTTTGTTTTGATTGAAAGGTTGTTTCCGTTAGAATAATATATTTCATCCGCCATTTGCATTTAAAACTATCTCATCACCCTTCTCACGTCATTACTCTCACTTAACTTGTAAAACCGCAGGCGCGAAGGAGCAGAAGACTATACAAAGCGTTCACAGAGCATTATGGGTAAGAAGGAGAAGATTTCAAATTTTGAAAACAAAGAAATGGCTTCACTGTATGCGGATACTGCTTGCAATAAGGATGCCGGTATCACCACCTGGGAAGGAATGTATAATTTGCTCGAAGAAGAAAATCCCAGGGTAATGCAAGTCGCGGCTACTGCAGGCTCAAGTAATTCATCTGAGGCAACCCTTAAAGACCTGGCTTGTTCATTTCTGCACCGGATAGCAGCAAGACCAAGAATTCTTCCATATTCAGACATGGTAAAATGGGTGTTGGACAACACCGATATTTCAGACAGGCAATTTAGAACTCTAGATCAAGAGCTCATCGGGTCGTTCACTACGGAAAATTTGAGGCTGATGTATCATTTGCCGGAACCTCAGGCGACTTATAATAAACAATTTATGGAGAATTTTTCCAAAGAACATGCAAATTTGGCGGAATGCACAAGGGAATGGACCAAAAGAGATGAACCATTGAAGAAAAACAAACACGGTATGTACAGTACTGGTTCACTCACCTCTCCATATTGTTTTGTTGCTGCTATGTTATGCAGGCTTTTTGGAAAGCCTGACATAAATATGATCTTGCCTGAATGGCTCCCTTTGTTGAATGCTGCTGTTAACGCTACAATTGTAGACTGGGCCAAAATCTTGTCTGATAATTTGGCCACTGCTATTTTTCATTACCGGTCTAAACGAATTGTTTCTCAGAGGATTTATCCTCCTTTTTATCTATCTGCTTATGTTATGGACGATATCTGCTTTGTTTCTAAATTCCCTTTGATGGGTTGGCAATGGACGATTCAAGATCCTTTGCTTATTCATGTGTATCACAAGGAATTGTGGGAATCCAAGTTTATTCCTCATTTTTACAATATTTTCCATGGCATAATGTTGCCTCTGCACAAAACATTGTATAATAAAGATGCTCCAAGGTTTTCTCCGGAAGCACAAGTCGATATTCTCCCTATCGCACGATGGTTTGGGGAAGAATGGTTTACCTATGTGAGGGTTTTTGGAAGCTCTGCTTCTCCTCATGTTTTACCCTTATATGTTTCTGATAAACTTTTAGCTCAGGAAATTGCATACCAAACCTGTGGTGAAGGAGGTTTGACGAAGGAATTAAGAGATAAGAAGAAGGCCATTTGGCCACAATTTCCCGTAGCTTGTGGAACATTTTCATTATTTGATGTTGGACATGCATTCAAGGAAGTAAGCAATATTACATGCTTACAATTGTTTAAATTTGCAAAAAGGTTATTTGACCCTAATGAAGTTGCTAAAAATTTCACCTCTGCAATCAAAGTAAGGATATTTTCCGGAGAAGAGGACCCTTTCGATGATATATTCCTAGGAAAATCCACACTGAAAGAAATTCTACATTCAACACAGATGCAGTTATCTCCAGAACAATTTCAAGAATTTAAGGTTTACAGAGAAAGAAGACTGACCACCATCCCTTTGGAAAATTTGCGTGTGGAACCCGCAAGGGAACCCACTCCTAGTGTTAGTATAAGTGGCAGTTCGGGTACAGATAAATCTAAGTCAAAATCTGAAAAAGAGACTTCTGAACATTCCAATAAGTCTAATGAAGAGCAAGATAAAAATAAAGAATCAGTGAAAGATACTGCTCAATCGAAAGATCTTTCACAACAGCAAATTTTGACTTCTCAGAAGACAAATCCTCCTCCTACCAATGTACAGCAACAGTCAGTCACAATTGAATTAGACAAAGAATGGGAAAGCTTTAATCAATTGCTTAATGTGGAAGGATAGAATGTACAGACCCCTGTACAGACAGCAAAAGTTTTGAGCACAGGAATAAGTAGCACAGTCACAAGAACTGAACACATACCTATCACTCCCTCGTCTGAAATTGTACTTAATGTAGAGGATATTCCTCCTCTAGATGTATTCTACAGCCCGAAGTACAAAGCAGTAGTGAAGAAACAAAAGAAAAAGAGAAAATTAGAAGGTGCAATTGCTACTGAAGCAGAACAATTAGATGTCTTGTGGAAGGATCCTACCACAGATCCTACTGACAATCTTGCTAATTTATCTCAAATTACAGGGACTTATGCTTCTTCCACTATTGACAAAGCATTTGAGATACAACTCTTATTAAATGAAAAAGAAGAACAGATAAAAGCTCTACAACAGCAATTGCAACAGGTACAGGCCAATAATGAAGCACAGATGAAACTTGAAAAGTTACAGCAACAACTTCAAGAAATGAAAATTGGACATCAAAAAAGTTTGGCTGATAAAGAAAAACAAATACAGATTATCCAAGATCAGCACAAAGATGATCCTAAGCTTCCAGAGTTTGTTTCAGAAACTATTTCTTTAAACAATCAACTACTGCAACAAGAAGAAGTATTATGCCAAAAAATCTTGCAATGGAATTCTTTTTTTCAAGAAAGTGATAAGATCACTAATCATGTCGTAGATTTACGAAATGATTATGATTTAATTAATGAAAAAGTTATTGATTATTTGGTATGGCAAAAAACAGAGGAAGGAAGAAAAGCTGGTGCACCAATTATTAATGAAAACCATAAAGAAATACTTTTCAATGACTGGGATGCACAAATCAGAGGGGCAGAGAAAGCAACAGAAGAATCGGCTACAGCAGCAGGCAGTTTTACTGATTTTGTAAATGAGAATTTGCACAAAGCAAATTTGATTTCAGAAACTGTTCCAGGATATCTTCCATAGGCGCATCAATTGCAAACAGAATGGACACAAAAGGCGGAAGAAAAATCAAAATCAATCCAAGGATTGACAAGATTAAACTGGGATTCTTACTGGACATATTTAGTGAAACCACACAGTCAACACAGTGTGCTTAATTGCATCATTAATTCTGCTGAGAAGATTGCGCCTACACTTGCCGATTCTGTCTTTTCAGGACAGTTGAAATCTGAAGTCGGTCAACCACATCTTCTCAAAACAATGCTAGATGCCTACAAGTTTAAAGATCAAGTTCATAAGTAGTTACTTAATAGTCTTTATTTTTAGATTTAGTTTTAGTTTTACTGTATTTTTGCCTAGGAAAAGGACGGTCATTTAAACCGAATCCTTAATTTTTGTAATAAGTTATTTTTAGATTTAGCTAGTAGTATTTAAACCCTTCTCATGCATTTAGAGAAGGGTCCTGAATTATTATATTTTTGACTTGGAGATTACATTTCTGTACTCCACTGGCTCTTATATTTTATAAAGGATCACATCTGGTGATTTTATGCAGAATTATCTTTAAAGTGTTGCATTTTTGTACCTTGGATTTGATTTTGCATCAGAATTACTGGATTAGAGTATCATATTTCATTTGAAAGCTTTCAAGATGGATAAGGTATTTTTATCTGTTCACTATTGATTTCTTTTGTCTTATGATATTCGCTTTAAAATTTTCTATCATTTATATACATTTGGTTTTAACAACGTTTCTTTATATATCATTTTTTAGTATAATTGAAATGTTATCTTTCATAAGTATATGTAGATGATATACTATGATGAATACAATATGCTAATATAACTCTGTTTAATTTCTTAAACAGAGTTATCTTTATTTGTTTCTGCACATTTCAATTAAACGATAATACATTTTTATGGTTATTGTTAAATTGGAATAATTTTAAGTTGTATTCACATATGATACCCGGGTTAATTTTAGAATTTCTTTATCAGTATTTAGATTAAATTAGATAGTTTCATTTCATTCATTTAGTCCCATTTTCACTCATCCAAATCAACCCATCACCAACCCATTAGTTATAAGGAAACTGGTCCTTTCAATCCAGTCGGAGCCACCATACCAAACGGATAAGGAGCTGTCCTAAGGTCCCGACCGGGTGGTTTTCCCCAATGTTTGAAGTAGAGATTTTCTAGGCTTCAACACGTCCCCAAATATTGTAACCATTGTACTCCTAGTACAACATCAACACCTCCCATAGGAATGGAAAACATTGGACTATTCAATACATATTCCCTCGTGTTTAGCTTGATATTATGGCATTTTCCAGAGCAATTTATAGTTCCTCCATTTGCTACCATCACTTGACATTCTGGTGCTGGGTATAGAAAACAATTCAATTCCTTGGCTACCTTACAATGAATAAAATTATGGGTACTACCTGAATCAATCAACACTATTACCTTTTTCTTCTTGATATGTCATTCTATCTTGAGAGTTTGAGGAGTGGTAATTCCTGCCAATGCATTACATGATAAGGTCGGACTCATTTCTTCCTCTTCTAGGGTTGGTTCTTGGTGTATATCCTCTTCTTGTTCATTTTCTTCTTCCTCTTCACAATCTATGTAAAATAATTTATTCTCAGCACACTTATGACCTTTAGCGTATTTGCTATCACAACTGTAGCAAAGCCCTTTTGCTCTTTTTTCTTCCAATTATTGTGGTGTCAACCTTGTAGGTTGATGAAATCTAGGAGTAGCAACACTTCCTTCTTTATAGGAGTGAATGGTAGGCTTCCTTGTTGTCATAATTTTACATTCTATTTTTCTTGCCAACCTGAATTCCTTATCCAATGAATTAGGTTCCAAAACGCAAAATTCATGTTGGATGATATCCTTTAAAGTACCTATGAAGAGATCAATTTTGTGTTCCTCTCGAATATCAGTTACCCTTATATTCAATTTTTGGAAGTCCTCATTGTGCTCCCCCACTAAACCCTTTTGTTTGAGATTTATCAATTGGCTAAAGAAGGTGTTGCTCTTTGTATCCCTATAATGTGCTATCATTTCCTCCGTAAAAATTGACCAAGTGATATTTTTTTTACAGGAGCAAAGCCATCGATACCATACAAATGTATTTTGTTCTAAATGTAAAGTTGTAATGAGTACCTTTTGTGTGTTTTGCACATTATTGAGATCAAAATATTGCTCCATCTGTAGTTTCCATGTTACAGGATCCTTTCCATCAAACTTCCTCCTATCCATTTTTGGAATATGGTGGTTCTTCCCACCAACATTAGAGTTTATGAAATCACGTTTAGAATTTATTTTGTTCTCATCATGAGTTTCCTCTACTATATTTTCACCATTAGGAAACATTTTTTGTATCAACTTTGTCAAACCTTCCATGTTTGCTTTTAGATCATTCTTCATGTTTTCCATCTTAGCTTCCATGTCATCCATCTTATATTCCATGATAGCTTCCATTCCATCCATCTTAGCTTCCACGCCATTCTTCAATCCATCCATCTTAGATTCCATGCCTTTCTTCAAAACTTCCATGTCATTTTTTGTTGCTCTTTGCGAGAGCAAAATTTGTTGCACTTGCTCTTGTAATTTTGATATGTCATGTTGCCATTCTTCGTCTTCATGAGTCATAGTAGAGCCTTATAAAGGATTAATGGGTGTTGAATTATTTTTAGGGGCCATTCGAGAATCTAATACTGATATCTATTCTATAATATGCCCTTGGAATCAATTCAACTTGATTCTTCAAACAAGACTTATGCAATTCAGAAAAAAATACACACCTTTTACTTGCTTTTGAGGAGATTGATATTCAAATTGACTTATCTCTATAATTGCAGATCCTCAATATCTAAAATTTGGCCCTATGGTAGTACTCTGAATCTTCTTTCAAATGCCACAGGTCTGACTTGATTTGGATTCTTCAAGACAATGTTATGTCTAATCTCCCACAATGACCTAATTATGGACTGGTTCAGTAGAACGAACTTGTATGACTTGTCACATGGTTCTGTTTGCTCCTTTGTATCTCAAATTTATAGATAGAAAACTACATTCGGTGTACTTCCAGTCACTTTTTATAGAATTCCAATCCGATGCTCAAAGAGAGAGTTATGAATATTTTCCCACGATCACCTCTTTGAGATGAAATTCGGGAGCATGAAAAAGACCTAACTTCAATAGGTCATATCTCCAAAACAATTATGAACCAAACTCTGAAATTTTGGGAATGTTGTTCCTCAGAATCTCAACTTCGTGCTCTAAAAATTTCAGCTTCTGAATCTTCGTAGAAAAATCGTTTTAGTGAAAATTCTGCAATGACCTTTTTAAGAGAAATTCAGGAGCCTACAAAACGACCTAACTTCCATAGATCATATCTCCAAAAATATTGCGAGCCAAGCTCTAAAATTTTGTGACGTTGTTCCTTAGGATTTTGACTTCGCACTCTCAAAATTTCAGCTTTTGAACCTTCGTAGAAAAAAATTTATAGCAAAAATTCCACGATGACTTGTTTGGAGCAGCGAAACCCTAGAATCCCAAGCTCTGATACCAAATGTTGTGAAACCAACTCCAAAAATAGAAGAAAAGAGATATCAACACCTTATAAATAACCCACTTCAAGGGGGCTACCTCCAATACATTACATGAATAAACAATTCTTGGATGATTCAAATTACAAAACCTCCTTTCTATATATAGGAGTCCATGGGGCCACAATGTAATCCTAGCAGACCTAACAATAATAATTTAAGGGCACAATAATAACAATATAAGTGTTACAAGGGTACAATAATAACATTAAGGGGGTTACATTAACAACAATAAGGTACTATACTAGTAATATAGGGACCTAACATACTCATCATGGCTAATTTCAACGTTTACCAAGTTAAAGATAGCTTATGGGAAAAATTTCTAACAATGCCCATCATGGCTAACAATAGAAATTTAGACAATCAAGTTAACTCTAATAAAATAGAAAATATTTACTCCTTGTTGAAATAAAGGTGTAGTTATTGCAATAACCTATCATGGCTAACACTCAGTTTAGGTTAGCGATGGCCATTTGAGGAAGGGCTTATAGAACACATGTACTCTTTGTTTAAATAAAGGTGTAACTAGTGCAATAACCCATCATGGCCAACACTCAGTTCAGGTAGGTTGGAAATGTTCGTTTAAGGAAGGGATTATAGAACACATTTACTCTTTGTTGAAATAAAGGTGTAAATCTTGCAATAACCTGTTGTGGCTAACACTCTGTTTAGGTTGGCGATGGCCATTTGAGGAAGGGCTTATAGAAAACATTTACTGTTTGTTGAAATACAAGTGTAACTATTGCAATAACCAATCATGGATAACACTTAGTTTAGGTTGACAATGGCCTTTTGAGGAAGCGCTTTGGTCCACGAGGTTCTCAGTTCGGGCCTTTTCTTAGTGAGTAATGTAATCACATATTATATGTAATATATAAATATAGCATCAAATTAAAAAAAAAATTGCGGCTAACAATTCTAAGGTGAAGGAAGAGGAAAATTTACTATAATAAATATATTTTGTAGTTGTGGTTGGTGAGATGTACATCATTAAATTGGATTATAACTTAATTTAAATTTAAATTTTTATATCTAACCAAAATTATGGATTTATCAATGTGTTTAAAGAGATCCAATCTCTCCAGGTACAAACCCCTCCTCTAATTTACACTAAAAAACTCCAAAGATTTTATCCATCTCTTCCCTTGATAGACACAAAGTTATGATGAATCTAGATTTTCTTACTTAAATATATTTTTGTATGCATATGTTGCATTTGAGGAGTAAAATTTATTGAACTTTATTGGTTTATTATGTTGTTTTGTTTATAGATAAAATGTGAGAAACATAATTTATTTATTTATTATTGGATGATGATGATGATGTAAAGTTCACTTTTTATTAGTATGACATATTTTCTTTCTTAAATGGTAATGCCCAAAATTTATAAGAGAAAAACTAAAGTTTTGTTATTTTAAATTATGATATGTACTGAGGGAATAAAAAATAAAATCGAAATACAAAATTTAAAATAATGATTAACGATTATATTTATAATATGTTGAATTTATTATATAATATTTTATAATTTCATAAAATGAGATTATGTTGTGCATAGTTTATATCCTAAAAAGTCAAAAACCTTCTTAGAGCTCTACAAAAATGTGTGTTTTGCAATGCAAATAACTTATGGAATATCATGAAAACTTATAAGCCATTTATAAAGAAACATTTGTGGTGGATACTCTTATCATACAAGTGTATAGATAGAATGCACATACAAACTAGGTAATGTCTTAAATTCCATGTGTGTTAGTTTGAAACCTCATCCATGGTCCTCAAATATGAAAATCATTATTTAGGGCCTTCACCCCTTGATTTCATCCTTTAATTAATGTCAGTTCCCTGAGATTAGTTTGTGGTGGGAATACCTCCTAACGATGATTGGATTCCCAAGCAGAGTTCAAATCTCCCCTATATAATTTTTTTATGGTGATTTGTGACCTCTTACATGGATAATAATCTTAAGAAGTATCATTTAGGACGTAAATCCCATAATAACATCCAATGATATTATGAATATCTTGATACCTATCCTTGGTGTGAAATACCTCATGCTAGTGCTCATGTATTCTAGCTGAATCCCAAAGATTCACTACAAAGGTGATGTATGGAAATTTGATGCATCATCTATGGCCCTCTAGCAATAGATAATTATTTGATCTATAAACTTATGTGAATATTATACTGGACATGTCATAACAATCGATCTGATAAAATTATTCTAAAAATTGGAAATCTACACTATGAAAACTTATTTCTTCTTTTGATTCATGGAAGTTAAAGAATAACCCTTGGCCTTTAGGAAATAATTGAACGAACTACGGTGATATCTCATATCACTAAAGTTGGGTTGTTGTTTAAGGTGAAATTGGATCGCATCAAAGCTAGCATCATGATCTCATATGTGACCCTTGTTTATGGAAACTCATCTGAGCCTCAAATGCAAATGCAAAGAGAGAATATCAAGATCAAATTCCTTCCCTTCCTCCTTTATTTATATCTCTCCATTGGACTTTCTCCAAGTTTCTACATTTTACCGTCAAATAAAATTGACCACAATAGATTAGGAAAATACCATAAAAAATATCACATATTCTCTAATTATTTATTACAAATCTCCTCTTTTTCCCCCTTTTATTATAAATCGAGGGTTCCCTTCTTCCAAAACTTCCTATGTTGCTAGCTTAAGGGAATGAAAGGCCAACAAGGGTGAGATATCTTAGTAATCAGTTTGTTGGGGATATTATAGTCCTCCCAACCCAAAATTTCTTTCCCTCGAGAAATTTAAGTGTTGGATGTTGCAATATAGGCTCTCCCTCCTAGGTGGCATCCTATACACAATACTTCACCCGTGCCCTCTACTTCCCTATGACATAGTTTTGCAAGTACCCTTCCAACCATTTATTGATTTATTTTGTTTTTCTATCTATATGTGGGTGGTAGCTTGTGCTAAAAGTGACCTTGGATTTCCATAACGAGGGTGACATCTCGTATCACTGAAGTTGGATTGCTCTCTAAGGTGAAATTGGATCCCATCAATGCTAGCATGCTGATCTCATGTGTCACCCTTATTTATGGAAACTCACATGAGCCTCAAATACAAATGCAAATACAAAATATATAGATCAAATTACTCCCCTCCTCCTTCCTTCCTCCTTTATATCTCTCCATTGGACCTTCTCCAAATTTCTATATTTTAATGTCAAATAAAATTGACCATAATGCCTTAGGAAAATACCATAAAAATGTATCACATATTCTCTAATGATTTATTACAAATCTCCTCTTTTTCCACTTTTTATTATAAATTCACGGTTCCCTTCTTCCAAAACATCCTATGTTACTAGCTTAAGGGAATGAAAAGCTAACAAAAATGACATATCTTAACAATCGGTTAGCTAATGATATTATAGTCTATAACAATAACATAAATACCTATGACTCAGAGTTATCTATAACAATAATATAAATATCTATGAATGGAATCCATGTATATAATCATTATTTCTTTTTAGTAATTTTTCATAATTTTATATAGTCAACCTAAGACCAACATTAAGGGCTTTGGTTTGCTTTCTTTTTATATAATCATTTATTGATATATAAATTTTCATGATTATATAATTTCATCCTTTAATTAGTTAATATATTTTATTTTCTTAATAATAAATTTAAAATATCTTATAATCTTAAATGATAAAGATACTCTCGGTTACATTTTAAGATTATGGATAGATTATGGATTTTAAGTTACTTTAGGCTTTTAGCTAATGTTTAGGTGACCGTAAAGCTTTGAAATATAATAAATAAATAATGTGTTTTTTAATTATTTTTTTAAGTTTTTAATGATTTAATACAATTTAAAATTAATTTACATTTTTTTATTTCAATTTATTTATGTGTAGAATTAATATAAGATTATAAGTATGTGTTATAATATATAATTTTTTTAAATAGTTAAAAAACTTTTGCTAGTTTGAATTACTTGCTAGTGGTAATGAAATGAAATAAAATTATTTTAACGTTGAGGAGACTAAAAATAGCCTAATGAAATTATTTTAGCATTTACCAAGTTAAAGATATATTATGGGACACATTACTAATAATACTCATCATGGCTAATTTCAACATTTACCAGCTTAAAGATAGCTTATGGGACAAATTGCTAACAATGCCCATCATGGCTAACAATAGCAATTTAGACAATCAAGTTAACTCTAATAAAATAGAACATATTTACTCCTTGTTGAAATAAAGGTGTAGAAATTGCAATAACCTACCATGGCTAACACTCAGTTTAGGTTGGTGATGGCCATTTGAGGAAGGGCTTATAGAACACATGTACTATTTGTTTAAATAAAGGTGTAACTAGTGCAATAACCCATATTATACAACACATTTACTCTTTGTTGAAATAAAAGTGTAAATCTTGCAATAACCCATCGTGGCTACTCAGTGTAGGTTGGCGATGGTCGTTTGAGGAAGGGCTTATAGAAAACATTTAATGTTTCTTGAAATAAAGGTGTAACTATTGCAATAACCCATCATGGCTAACACTTACTTTAGGTTGGCGATGGCCTTTTAAGAAAGGGCTTTGGTCCACGAGGTTCTTAGTCCAGGCCTTTTCTTAGTGAGCACTATAGTCACATATTATATGTAATATATAAATATAGTATCAACTTAAAAGAAATTGTGGCTGACAATTCTAAGGTGAAGGAAGAGGAAAAGTAACTATAATAAATATATTCTGTAGTTGTGGTTGGTGAGATGTATATCATTAAAGTGGATTCTAACTTAATTTAAATTTAAAGTTTTATATCTAACCAGGTTAGATTTTTTTTAAATTATGGATTTATCAAAGTGTTCAAGGAGATCCAATCTCTCTAGGTGCAAACCCCTGCTCTAATTTACACTCAAAAACTCCAAAGATTTTATCCATCTCTTCCCTTGATGGACAAAAAGTTATGATGAATCTAGATTTTCTTATTTTAATATATTGTTGTATGCATATGTTATATTTGAGGAATAAAATTTATTGAATTTTATTGGTTAATTATGTTATTTTGTTTATAGATAAAATTTGAGAAACATAATTTATTTATTTATTATTAGATGATGATGATGATGTAAAGTTCACTTTTTATTAGTATGACATATTTTCTTTTTTAAATGTTAATGTCCAAAATTTATAAGAAAAACACTAAAGTTTTGTTATTTTAAATTAAGATATGTAATGAGAGAATTAAAAATAAAATTTAAATACAAAATTTAAAATAATGATTAATGATTATATTTAGAATATGTCGAATTTATTGTATAATATTTGACAATTTCATAAAATGAGATTATGTTGTGAATAATTTATATCCTAAAAGGTCAAGCACCTTCTTAGAGATCTAGAGAAATATGTGTTTCGCAATGCATACAGCTTATGGAATATCACGAAAAATTTTAAGCCATTTATAAAGAAACATTATTTTTGGATACTCTTATCATACAAATATTTAGGTAGAACGCACATACAAACTAGCTAATGTGTTAAAGTCCATGTGTGATAGTTTGAAACTGCATCCATGGTCCTCAAATCCTCAAATCATTATTTAGGGCCTTCTCCCCTTGACTTCATCCTTTAATTAATGTCAATGCCCTAGGATTATTTTTTGGTGGGAATACTTCCTAACAATCATTGCATTCCCAGCCAGGGCTAAAATATCCCCTATATAATTGTTGTGTGGTGATTTGTGACCTCTTCCATCGCTAGTAATCTTAAGAAGTATCATTTAGGACATAAATCCCATAATTTCATCCAATGATATTATGAATATCTTGATTATACCTATCCTTGGTGTGAAATACATCATACTAGTGCTCATGTATTTTATTTGAATCCCAAAGATTCACTAAAAAGGTGATGTGTGGAAATTTGATGCCTCATCTATGGCCCTCTAGCCATAGATCATTGTTTGATCTATAAAATTATTTGAATATTATATTGGACAGGTCATCACAATCGATCTGATAAAAGTATTCTAAAAATTGGAAATCAACAATATAATGACTTATTTCTTCTTTGATTCTTGGAAATTACAGAATAACCCTTGGCCTTCAAGAAATAATTGAACCAAATAGGATGATATCTCATATCACTGAAGTTGGGTTGCCGTTTAAGGTGAAATTGGATCCCATCAAAGCTAGCATCATGATCTCATATGTGACCCTTGTTTATGGAATCTCATCTGAGCCTCAAATATAAATGTAAAGTGAAAATATCAAGATCAAATGCCTTGCCTTCCTCCTTCCTTCTTCCTTTATATCTCTCCATTGGACCTTCTCCAAGTTTCTAGATTTTACCGTCAAATAAAATTGACCATATTACCTTCAGAAAATACCATAAAAAAATGTCACATATTCCCTAATTATTTATTACAAATTTCTTCTTTATCCCCTTTTTATTATAAATCGAGGGTTCCCTTCTTCTAAAAATCCCTATGTTCTTAGCTTAAGGGAATGAAAGGCCAACAAGAGTGACATATCTTAACAATCGGTTGGATGGGAATATTATAGTCCTCCCTACCCAAAATTGCTTTCTCTCAAGAAATTTAAGTGTTGGATGTTGCAATTTATGCTCTCCCTCCTAGGTGGAATGCTCGGAAGGTAAATATTTCCACCACACCAGATATTCTGTGATGGTCCTACTTCTCAAATTTATTTCTCATACTTCCAATACCTCCCATAGAATCACCTCAAGCTGCCCCTCTTCATATAACGAAGGAATGTCAAGTGATGAGATAATATGTTGCCCAATATCCTTCTTCAAGTAAGAGACATGAAATATGTTATGTATCTTGTTCTCTACTGGAATATCCAATTCATATGCCTCTTCTTTTATTCTTCAAGAAATTCATTAGGGTCCATAAAATCGTGGTTTTATTTTTTCTTCCCACTTCTGCTTCAACATGGAATGTCGGTAATGATGCAGATGGAGATACACTATATCTCCCATTTTGAAACTCCTCTCCACTCTCTACCTATATGCATATAACTTATGTTGATTGTAGGATATTTGCAGGATATCCTTGAGTGCCCTCAGAATATCCTGTCACTATTGGGTCTAATCCATAGAAAATGGAGCTTGGATATCTCCAAATGTCGTATATGTAAAATATAATTCCTCATATCGATACAATGCTTAAAAGGGTGAAAAAAATTGTGGACATGTGGTGAGGAGTGCTATAGAAATATTATCCTACATACAACACTTCACCCATGCCCTCAAATGCCTTATGACATAGTTCTTCAAGTACCCTTCCAACCATTTATTCATTTGTTTTATTTTCTGCAATATTCCCAATTAGTTATGAGCTAATTGGAATATTTGTTTTTGTTTTATTTCTTTGTTTGAAGAATAAAATTGTAAAGGAGGTCCATAATACTCCTAAATCATGAATAAATCAATGAAAAATGAAAAAAGGCTAAATCTTGGCTGTTAAATCAAGCACCCTTAGGTGTGAAAAGGGGCTGGACATTTTGACTGGGTCAACCTTGACCAAATCTACATCGATGTCTTGGAGGAGTGGCCATCAATGAAGCACAACACAGTTTTAGATGGAGATGGTTTGTGTGAAAGGAGTGATCTCATAGGAAGTGGTTTAGGGTTTTCAAGCTCTTGACTTATAAAATGAAGAGGATGGAATCACGAGAAGGTTTTTCATGATTATTAGTTTTATGAATATATTGTCTATTTAGACATATATCATTCTTTTTCTGTTTAGCTGAGAATAATAATGTCTAGCATTGGGTGTTCCTAATCGGGAATCCCACCTCTTTCCTTGAGAGGGCTCTTGGAAGAGTTTGTGTTGCATAGTACACTATTCGACTAAAGGCCAAGCTTCTTCTTTCAACTACAACGTAGATCCTGTTGAGGGTTTGGATGTCTTTGCAAGCTGCAACAAGTGGGGGCTAGATCTATTCAGATCTAAGCCATTTTAGTGCTCCTTTTTAGTGGAGGAGGGTTCTAATCCATTGGGAGGAGAGTATAGGATGATTTGAGCTACATTTTCAGATCTTGGCATGTGTCCAACCACATTCTAAACCTTACAACGTAGTTTTACTTCTAGATCTATGTTTATCCTATAGGTTCTATTGCAGGGTCTTCTGGCACACCATTTGGAGAGTTGGTTTTCATGTGTTGGGGATCTGCCCTTCACTTTAGAGATTCATTAGAGGGATCATTTTTATGTCTCATATTAGATCATATCCAGTTCCATATCTGAATATTTCTATAGATCTATAGTCTTATAACTCAGATCTAGAACTTGTACATGCTATAATGCTGAAAACACCAAGGGGATTCTGAAGAAGAGCCAACATAATGTATGGATTTGTCATAGATCTGACTTTTCATGCACTTGTTTGCTCTAGATCTGAAGTGTAATCAGCAACTATTGCAGCCTAATAAAATAATGTTGTCAAGCTATTTCCAGTCTTAATATATGGTTGCAACACCTCTTTTTGAGGATTTTCTCTCATTGGTGACTTGCATTTCCAGTTATGCATCTCATGGGAAATCTTATACATATAATTTTCTACTGTAAATACATTTGAAAGGTCTCCATATTGGCCTCCTACTTTGTCTTATATGATCTACATTTTTTTCCTGCATATCTACTTTCTATTGTTGCATTCCCCATTCGGGAATATTATAGTGGTATCAGAGCATCATCTTGGCACAACCTGCACTTTCTAAGAAGCCAATATGTCTTCTGAAGAAGAGGAGCCTCTTACTGACAGAGAGAAGAGGTCTCTAAAGAGATGAAAAAATAAATTTGATTACACCAATGACAATGAAGACAAGGGTAAATCCCCTTTATCTGGAGGTGAAGATGAAGAAAAGGATTTTCGTAAGATCCTTCTTAGAGCCATGCAAGATCTTGCTAGAGATATCAAAGAGATGAGAATGGATAGAATCAAAGAATCCCCTAAAGGATTTCATCTTGGAGAAGGCTATGTCATGTCTCATCACTAGAATGATCAACCAGTGCATCAGCCACAAGTTTCCCAACGCTCTATCGTGCCTACCTTTTTGGATGTGGGAAATGAATGGTTTCAAGAGCATGAATCCCTTGAAGAATATTTTGAAGAGTATCAGTCTCAAAATCAGAGATTTAAATATCACTTGAGTTTTCAGGAGTTTTGTGACATAAAGGACAAAATAATACCACTGCATCATCATAAAGGTGGTGGATTCATTCAGAATCATGATCGACACCACACTATGGACAGATTCCTTTTACCCAACTTTGATGGGTCATCCAAGTGCTCTGCCAAATCTTGGGTAGAAAAAATTGATATCTACTTTCAGTTGAACAAGGTTCCAGAGATGGAGGCTATCAAGATTGCAGCACTGCACCTTGAAGGTGAAGCACATGATTGGTGGTTCCATGGCTTGTCTACATTGGGTCATGCTAATGTGACTTCTTATTCAGAGTTCACTAGAAGGCTGGTGGAAATATTTGATGGAAGAGATCTAGAGGCACCATTCATGAGCCTTGAAGAGTTAAAACAATCAGGTAATATAGAAACTTAGATTTCTGAAATTTTAAGATTATCTATTATGGTTCCTGATTTGTCTATATCAAGAAGGGTGTACATGTTCATTGATGGTTTAGATGAACCTCTTCATGGGTTGGTTAAATATACCAAGCCCACTACCCTACATGATGCTATTGAAATGGATATCGACCTTCAAGATGCCTTGCCAAAAGAAAAGGAAACATTTCAGCATAAGCCCTCTTTTCCTTCAAAGGGAAAGGAAGAAAAATTTTCTCCTTCTAAGGAGAGCCCATACAAGAAGCCTCTTGATGATGAATTTGAGAGAGATCTAAGAAGAAGGAAGATATGCTTCACTTTCCAAGAATCATGGGCACCTGGACATAGATGTGCTTCTAGAAAATCACATTACATAGAGGTCTTCTTAGATGATGAGGAGGAAGAATAATATGAACCAAGAAGAGGTCACGGAGTTGACACTGCAGGAGGAGAGCCAACACCATCAGGAGATGGGAATGGAGAATTTTATCCTATTGGAGGGGCTCTTGCATATTTGAAAGGAGTACCTAAGTACTTGACCTTAAGAGTTCAAGGTTCCATCTTGAATCAAAGGGTTTTTGTGTTGATTGATAGTGGGGCTACCCACAATTTCATTGATGGCCAACTAGTGCAAAGGAGGGAAATACCCATTGATGTTTTTGAGGTATTTTCTGTTTTTGTTGTAGGAGATAGAAAAATGCAATGCATGCGTTATTTCCCATAAATTTTAGTCACCATAGGGACTTATACATTGATTGATCACTTCTTTTTGGTTGACATACCTAACATCAATGTGATTTTGGGTGTTCAATGGCTGATTACATTGGGAAAAGTCACCACTGATTAGGAGGCTTTGCAAATGGAATGGGTGGACAAGAAGAGTGGTGAAACTAAAATGATCAAAGGAATTCATACATATCCCTCACATACCACTTCCACACAAAGATCAGAGATGGATTTTCCCAGTGGAAGCAAGGACCTTACAGTCCCATCTATCATGCTCATGAGATTGCTGCATGTGACACTTTTATCTAGTGGAAAACCACCTGGGAGTCCACCTGATTCATATTTGGTGGGAGTTGTCTCACAACATGATGCTCCAAAATCATATGCAGGAGGGATGGGAGAATTGGAAGACAATGATACAGCGCTGGGAGTCTTGGGTAGGCTCAAGGAGGAGGGAGATCCTCTCCCAATATCATCATCACCGACTCTCATTTCAGATTCTGCGCTGTGGGAGGAGAAGAAGGGAAAGAATGACCTTCCAACATACACCTTTGGCATGGGAGATGTCAAGGAGGAGAGCAACCAAATGAAAAACATTTCAGTTGATACATCATCAGTGTTGTCATTGTTGGGGATTCTAGATCCATATTGGAAATCCCAACTATTGATGGATTATTCCAAGGATCTTCACACTTTCATGATACTTGATAACCAGCTGCATGAAGAGGGCTATTTAGTCCAAGAGAGATTCATCTATCATCATGGTAGGATATTCTTTTCTAGAGCCGCCAAGCTCAAGGATAAGTTCCTACAAAGAGCCTATGAAGAGTTCTATTTCAACCATAAATATTCCATGAATATCTACAACATCATCATGAGGAGCTTTGATTGGGAAGGCTTTGATGGAGAACTACATCAGAATTTTCAAGAATGCATGAACCATGTGGAGTTGGGACAACTATATGACTCTATGAAAGATTTATTTCAGCCATCTCTTCCTTCTTTTGATAGAGGAGATAGATCTATGACCACTCCATTTCTTTGAGGAGGATTATTGGTGAAAAACATACTCATGTAAATCATGTTTTATTTTCTAATTGTATGTATTATCTCACCATGTTTATGTAGGCCATTACTCCAAGGAGGATTATTGTATCTTATAAACTTCATGGCCAACTTTGGGCCAAAAAATTTCTGAACTTGGCCACACCCTTGGTGGACAAAGGGAGATCTTGTTTCATGATGGGTGCATTCCTAATGCACCAAATATATCTCACACTTTCAGCCATAGTGAGATGTCATGGAAAACAAGTAAGTGGTGGTAAAACCACTTCCAACATCTTGATCTGATGCAGGCAGGAGATGCACTGCATTGGTTCCACATGTGGGACTATGACCCACCTCCATATGCACAGATTTATGTTTGTTTGTACATTGTTTCACTCCCATACATTGATGATGTACTTGTAACTTTTGTGGGAATGTATGGATGGAGGATGGGAGGAATGCATGTGCCCTGTGGGATGGAGACTCTCTATGTGACTTATGCTACATGTTTCAGTGAGAGCATTGGGCAAGCCATGTTTGTTTCGTTTGAGCTATTGTCTCCTTGTGGGGTGGATCATTTACATCTCATGAGAACTTTGGAGGAACAATTCATGGAGGGCTGGATTAGTGAACACTTAGCCTATGGAGGAATCTTATCATGATGGTGTCACCTATGGGGGAGGAGAAGAGTTGCAACACTCACCTTATCAGTTGCTTGAGGACAAGCAACATTTGGGAGGGGAGGATTGTAATATTCTCAATAAGTCACGAGCTAATTGGAATATTCATTTTTGTTTTATTTCTTTGTTTGAAGAATAAAAGTTTAAAGGAGGGCCATAATAATCCTAAATCACGAATAAATCAATTTCAAATTAAAAAAGGCTAAATCTTGGATGTTAAATCAAGCACCCTTAGGTGTGAAAAGGGGCTGGACATTTTGAGTGGGTCAACCTTGACCAAATCTGCAATGATGTCTTGGAGGAGTGGCCATCAATGAGGCACAACGAAATTTTAGATGGAGATGATTTGTGTGAAAGGAGTGATCTCATTGGAAGTGGTTTAGGGTTTGCAAGCTCTTAAATTATGAAAGGAAGAGGATGGAAGCATGAGAAGGTTGTTGATGGTTATCAGATTTCTGAATATATTTTTTGTTTAAACATATATCATTCTCTTGCTGTTTAGCTGAGAGTAATGTTGTTTAGCATTGGGTGTTCATGATCGGGAATCCCATCTCTTTCATTGAAAGGCCTCTTGGAAGAGCTTGTGTTGCATATTCCACTATCTAGCCAAAGGCCAAACTTCTTCTTTCAACTACAACGCGGATTCTATTGAGGGTTTGGTTGTCTTTGCAAGTTGTAGCAAGTGGAGGCTAGATCTATTCGGATCTAGGCCATTTCAGTGCTCCTTTTTAGTGGAGGATGGTTTTAATCCATTGAGAGGAGAGTATTGGATGATTTGAGCTAAATTTTTCAGATCTTGGCATGTGTCCAACCCTATTCTAAACTGTATAGTGCAGTTTTACTACCAGATCTACGTTATTCTTGTAGGTGTTGTTGCGGGGTCTTTTGGCACACCATCTGGAGAGTTTGTTTTCAAGTGTTTGGGATTTTCCCTTCACTTTGGAGATCCATTGAAGGGATCATTTTTTTGTGTCATATCAGATCAGATCCAGTTCTAGATCTGAATATTTCTGCAGATCTATAGTCTTATAACTCAGATGTATAACTTGTACATGGTGTAATGCTGAAAACCCCAAGGGGATTCTGAAGAAGAGCCAATATAGTGTATGGATCTGTCATAGATCTGACTTTTCATGCACTTGTTTCCTGTAGATCTAAAGTGTAATAAAAAATTGTTGCAGCCTAATAAAATAATGTTGTCAATCTATTTCCAGTCTTAATATATGGTTGCGACACCTCTTTTTGAGGATATTCTCTCATTGGTGACTTGTATTTCTAGTTATGCATCTCATGGGCCATCTTCTACATCTAATTTGCTGCTGTAAATACATTTGAAAGTTCTCCAGATTGCCTCCTGCTTTGTCTTAGATGATCTGTGTTATTTTCCTGCATATCTGCTTTCTATTGTTGCATTCCTCATTTGGGAATATTACATTTTCCCATCTGTCTGTGGGTGGTAGCTTGTACTAAGAGTGAGTTCCTTACCCACCAATATGAATAAATCCTTCTATAAAGCTCCCATGAATATTTTATTACAGTCATTGATTATAAAAAATGGAGCTCAAAGTTGATGAAAAAATATAAAGAGGTGTAAAAATTTTTAATGAAAAAATGGATATCTAAAATATAAAGTGAAATTAGGGGCTTTTTAAATTATGAAGGTGTATTGGGTTTATATTGGTAGGGGGTTAAATAATGTGATTTTTAGAGGTATTTTCCAATATTTACTCAAATTAAGGGTATTTTTTAATATGCCATAATCGCACATGATATGTTAGAGCTTCATTAAGTGAAGCGCCTCTACTCCAACCCCTCTCATTAAAGAATTATCTGCTAAAGTTTCTTTTATAATTAAAAAAATTGAATTGAATTCTCTTAATTTTTCGTCTTACTATCCTCCCTTATTTGTTTTGAAATATTATAACTCTACTTAGAATGTTGTTTCATCCTACAAACCTTGTTTAGAACTAAACCTAACATCCTTGGAAAGTGTTATAATTTGAACCTTACATATAAGGGATGTTATATAATGAATTCCTTTCAATATTACCAAACCTATACATGTTCATAACCATCCTCGTCATTGAAAATGCCCCCTCCTATGTCGAAACTCCTACTCCTTTTATACCTTCACATGTGGCCACTTATAAATATGCATTAAATATACCCTCGATCATAATTTCTGGGTGAACTCCCCTATAGACCACAATATGAATGAGCCCTCCTTTTCATTCCAAAACATTACCATAAGAAACAAAATTAAAAAAAACCCTCTCTAGAGAAGGGAATTATCTTGATCCTATCCTAGGTGGATTTAGTCTTACACCTCCTATAGAATTGGAATTCCCTTCAAGGACCCTTAGAGCACAAAAGCCCACACCCTCCTCCAAATAATTAAATTATATTATCGCTAGACATTCAAGTGGTAGGAGGAACCATCAAATATTCATCCCTCGAGATATTAATTGACATCCATCACCCCCTCATTATCCTGCTACAAGAGATGATGGTATCTAGTGAAAAGGCTAGGGAGACCTTCAGAATGCTATGTCTGGTATGGATTTCATGTGTTATGGGCACAAATAGTCTATCGGGTGGTCTTATATCTCTATGGGGCCCTTGGAGAGACTCCTTAAAATATTAATCATCAATTGTTGGCATCATCCTAGAAGGGCACTACATAGGCTTTCCGTGTCCCATCTCTTTAGTGAATTGTTATGGGCCCTACAATGATAAACAAATTTTCTAGGATTTCTTCCAATATATGGTTTGTTTGAATCAAGTGGTCTTCTCCTGACTCATTCAATCGTCTTGGCAGGAGACCTAAACTTTACGATTTCAGTAGGGTAGTCTTGGGGATCTTTAACTCATCTTGATCCATTGGTCCATTACTTCTCAATGATGTTGAAAAATCATTCCCTTCTTTACAAAACTCCTTTTCCAGTATCCCCCATTTTGATAAATGGTAGAATGGGTGTGGATGGTATCCCTAAATGACTTGAAATAATCTTGATGGAAGATTGGTTGGGCAATCATTTGGGGAGACTAAGATCTTGGATTCCATAAGGTAATATTTCAGGCCACCTACCTATATTCCTTGAATTGGACTACAAATCTCATAATAACAAGTATCCCTTAAAATTAAAGCATTCATTGTTGAAAGAGGAAACATTGAAAATGTTGGTGTGGGACACATGGTAGAATTTTTTGATTGGCAATAGCTCCTCTGCTATATTTTTCTTGGATAGGAAACTTACAAAGCTCAGGAAGGTAGTAATGACCTAAGAGAAGAATAAGAAAATGGAGTTGCGACAAGATATGATGGATATTGAATCAATATATGATCACATCTCTTGAGACTTCAACATATATTCATTTCCTATATCATTATATCAAATATTAATCTTGTTAGAAGCTAGAAAAAAATATATCCAAAAAATTGAGTGAGAGACTTGGAGATTAAAAAGTTTGGTGACTTGGATTAAGAAGCGAGAATCTAATACAATTTTTTTTAACAAATATGAAAATCATAGAAGAAATATTAATTCAATTTGGGAGCTCAAAAATAAGGATGAAAAGAAGATCTCATGCTCCAAAGAGTTAAAGGCATCGACTTCATCACTTTTTTCCTCACTCTTTAAAGATTCGAGGTCCTATAATATTAATGCCCAAACTCAACTCATCCAACATTACCCTCGCTTTATCATCCATGAGGAATATGCACATATTGGTTGTCATGTCTCCCTTAAGGATATTAAAGAGTTCTTAAAACATTTCTCCAAAGAAATTTAAGTTTATGAATCGATGGTTGGATGATAGAACTATTCCTCTCATTTTTTAGCTCATGAGGCATGATCTCCACTTAATGGTGGAAGAGTCTAGAAAATATCAAATTTTTTATGAAAAAATCAATGCCACATATATAACTTTGATGCCTAATAGATGTAAGACAACATCTTTTATTGAATACAAGCCCATTTCCCTATGCAATCTAGTTTACAAAATAATCGTAATGGTGATCTCTAATAGAGTCAAATTCTATCTAGTGAATAATATGTCTCCAAACCAATTTGGGTTCCTAGCTTATAGGAGGATTCATGACACCATTGCAATAACATAGGATTCCCTAAATTATATAAAAACAAAAAGGTAGAAATATATTTTCCTCAAGATTCATCTCAACAAATCTTTCAACAAATTTAACTAGACATATATTAGACGTGTTCTCTTACATATTGGTTTGGGATTGGAAGTCAAAAACTAGATAATAGGTTGTGTTTCTTTGGAAAATTTCTCCATTTCAATCAATCGGTATCCCTCTAATTTTTTTAGCTTTCGAACCCTAAAGCAAGGATTCCCTCTCTCACCCCTCTTATTTTTTTTGGTGACGGAAGGTTTGAGTCTCCTTCTGCTGAAAGATAAATATGAAGGTAAAATAAAAGGTATTAAAATCTCTCACAATTATTATATCACACATATTTTGTTTTTGGATGACGTCCTACTTATGGGATTGGTAATTGTAGCAGGATGGAATTTTTTCATAGAGCATTAAATATATTTTTAAATTTAACTAGAATGGAGATAAATAAATAAAAATCCTCCTTTCATCAATTCTCAGTCGGTTCAAAAATCCTATCAGCTTTATGGTCCTTTCTTCCCTTGGAGACCATCTCCCTTAAAAATAATATTAAGTATCTAGGCCACTTTCTGAAACCAAAAAATACCATAATGGGGATTAGAAATGCTTGATTAGAAAGTTAGAACATAAGATAAAGATGTGGTGCAATAATTACCTATCTCTTAGAGGCAGAATGAAATTGTTTAAAGTAGCTATGCAAAATATCCTTTGTTGGCTACCATTAGCCAAGGTTCCCTCAACTATCATTAACTCCATTAGGAAATTTATGTTTTTATTCTTGTGGAATGGTAAAATTTGTAAGGAAGCAATTAATTTTGTTAACTATTCAACCCCATCTATCCCAAAATATCTTGTAGGATAGGGATTTAAAAATATACCTGGTTTGCAAAAGCCTTATCTCTAAAAATCCTATGGAGAGCCTTATTCAATGGGGCACTTTGCAGTCATATTATAAAAGGAAAATATTTAAAAAAAATTCTTATAGTTGATTGGATAAAATTTCATGCTAAAATACCTATAAAAAGAGGCTCCATTGTATGGAAAGATGTTATGAAACTAGCTCACAAAATAGAAGAACATATAGATCAACGACTTAAAAATTGTCCTCCTGGAGGGGGAGACCTCATGTACATTAGATAAATTAAAAATTCTTAGATGATTCAAATGAAAAAACCTCTTTTCTATATATAGGAGTCTAAGGGATCACAATATAATTAGAGCCTAAACAATAATAATAATGCAAGGGCACAACAATAAAAATTGTGGGGTTATATGGAGCATAATAATAAGAATATGCGGGCTACATGTGCACACCAATAACAGTAAGGGGGGCTGCACTAAAAATAACAATATGCTTTAATAGTATTATGGGGACCTAACATGCCCCTCTCCTTCAAAAAAGTGTTACCCTCAACGTTTAAGTAGTTTTGGATGCATTTGTATAAAAATCACATCCTCCATTGTGGAATCTTCAACATTTAAGTTCTTCCACTTGATGAGATACTATGAAATTGATCAATTTCATAGTTGTCAAATTCTTGTTTCTATGACTGCTTCAGGTTCCAATATGATTTTTCCTTACTCGTCAAGTTTTGGAAATATTGTTTGAGCTGCAAGCTTGTCACCTATAATATTATTTAAGCATGAAACATGGAAAACTAGGTGCACTCGGAAATATGCATGAAGCTCCAATTTGTACGCCATTGTACCAATATTTCTCAACACCTTGCAAGGAACATATTAATTTGTTGATAATTTATTATCCTTCTTAGCTTTCTTGAGAGACATTTATTTGTATGGTTGTAGCCATAAAAATACCCTGGTCGCCTACATCAAACTTATTTCAATGCGATGTTGATATGCATATTTTTTCATTTGATTATGCACCAAAGTGAGTTTATCCTTTAAGAGTTGGAGAACTTGTTTTCTTGAACCTTATAATGTTCTCTTAAATAATATGTGATGTATGGTGGATGATATCCATAAAGTGCCATAAATGGGGTCATTTTTGTGGGAGTATGGAAGGAAGTTTTATACCACCATTCAGCCAGAGGTAACCAATTGACCCATTGTGTTTGTTTATTAGATACAAAGAAACGAATATACCATTCCAAAAGTTTTTTCACTATCTTAGTATGACCATCAGATTGAGGATGATAAGATGAGTTATGAGCTAATTGAGTACCCAGAAAAGAAACTAATTCCATCCAAAAATTTCCAGTGAAAATGGGATCTTTGTCACATACAATAATATTTGGGTTTGCACGTAGCTTTTGAATTGATTCCATAAATGCATTAGGAACTGTATTGGATTTAAATAGATGATATAATGCACAAAAGTGTGCATACTTGCTAAGTATATCAACTACCACCGTGATGAAACTCTTTCCTTTGGACATGGGTAAAACTGTGATAAAATTCATTGAACCCTCCTCCCAACATTGACTTGGAATGGATAAAGGTTGTAAAAAACCTGGGGTCTTAATTGTCTCAATTTTATTTTGTTGGAAAACCAAAAATTCCCACCAAAAAATTTTGAATATCTGATTTAAGGCCATCCAAAAAAAAAATCCTTTTTGACCTTGTGGTAAGTTTTTAAAAATATTGAGTGTCGTCCAAAGGGAGAGGTGTGCAATTCCAAAAGAATATTTTGTTTGAGTTGGTAATTCTTACAAATACATAAGCAATATTTGTACCATAATTAATCATTTTTCCATCTAAAAGTATCATATGTACTGGGATCTTTCTGCAATGTTAGAATGAGTGTCCACACTTCTTCATCATTCTTCAATTCATCCCTTGCTTTGGTTATCCAATCTGGTTGGATAAAAGAAATTTCACAAAGCAATGCTTCCACATCCTCATGCTTTCTTGATAGTGCATCTACAATAACATTTCTCTTCCCTTTTCTGTAGATGATTTCAAAGTCATAACCCAACTCTTTGTGACCCATTTTTTCTACTCTTATAAAGATAATATTTGTTACAAAAAGTATTTAAGACTATCATGATATTTTTTTACCTTGAAGTTTCTTCCAATTAGGCAAGGTCTCCATTGTTTTAGTGCATGTATTATTTCCAACATTTCCTTCTCATAAATAGGTTTGTGTAAATACTTTCCTTTGACTGGACGACATTCAAAAGAAACGACTCTTCCTTCTTTCATTAAAACAATAAAAATTTCATTTCCTAAGGTATCACATTCCAAAATAAATGTTTTGTGAAGTCCAACATAGCTAATACTAGTGCTCTTCACATTGCCTCTTTAGGATGTTCACATGCCTTAGTTACTTCCGTATTCCAAGAAAATGCATCTTTCTTAAGTAATGTTGTTGGTAGTGCTTCTATTCTCCCATAATTCGTTAAAAACTTGCGATAATACCCTGTAAACCCAAGAAATGATTGAATATACTTTATGGTTGTGGGGATTTTCAACTCCTTAATAGATTTTGTTTTGTTAGGTTCTACCTTAACATGCTCATGAGATACAATATGGCCTGGATATTCCACCTCTTCTACTCCAAAGAAACATTTGGAGATTTTTTCATAGAATTGTTTCTCCTCCAATAGTTTGAGCACCACGTCAACATGTTGAACATGATCCTTCCAAGATTTCTTGTAGAGTAGTATATCATCAAAAAATACTAACATAAGTTTTCTCAGGAAGACCTTGAAATGTAGAAGGTGCATTGGTAAGTCCAAAAGGCATCACCAAAAATTCATAATGATCCTCATGAGTTCTAAATGTTGTTTTCATAATGTTTTCAGTCTTCATTATAATTTGATGATATCCTGAATGGAGATGTAACCCGGTGAAGTAAATTTCTCCATGTAATTCATACAATAATTCATCAATGACAAGAATGGGAAATTGATGTTTAATAGTGACCTTGTTGAGCTACCTATAATATGCACACATGCACCATTATCTATCCTTCTTGTGCACCAATACTACTATAACGAAGAATGAACTTTGAATATGTTGAATTATACCTGCCTATATAATTTCTGCAACCATACGTTCAATTTCATTCTTTAGGGCATAAGGGTATCTTTAAGGCTCGATGAATTGAGGAACACTTCCTAGAAGCAAATGAATAGCATGATCATGATCACGAATAGGTGGGAGTAATTTTGGAGCCTTAAATACCTTTAGGAGTCTCAATAAAAATAAGGGGCTACACTAGTATTATAGGGACCTAACAAAATCTCTCATTGTTTCATTCTCCCTCCTCTTCAACTGGCTTGCATGGAAAAATGGGGATGGTACGAAGGTAGTCCTTGGCAAGGACCCATTTATAGGTGGTTCCCATGTCTTCAAATTTTCCTCATAATTAGTTAACTATATACACTCCAAAGTACTTTTCCATGTAAATAATATTAGAACAGGGGATTCCTCTATGCCTACCAAAAATACTTGTTGACCTCATCTGAGCTAGGACTGGATGGTTATTTAGCATATGAACGGAATAATTTCATAAATGAGATAAATATAAATGGATTCAAACTAATTAGCTCGAAATACCTTTTGATTTGGAGCTAGGATACTTCCTCTGTGAAGATAAAATCCCTACTTTCCCATGAAGAAATTACTCATTCTAAGATTGACCCAAATTACATATGGTGGAACAAATATATTTAGAAATGGCACATCCCAGCCAAGATAAAATTCTTTTCCTAGCTGGCCCTTCAAAATAAATTTTTGACCTTGGAGAACCTCCATAAAAGAGGTTTCATAGGACCAAATAGTTGTAGCCTGTGTAGACAGTAAGAAGGACATACTGATCATCTATTCTCTAAGTGATTTATTTCTCAGGAACTTTGGTTCATTATTTTAGAGGCTCTAAGAATTCAAACAATATTAAGGTGGTCCTCCTTTGAGGAATCTATTTACTTCTAGGCTATGAAATTCAACCATATATGTTCTCTTTCCATATACGTGACTTGGGGAATATGGCTACTTAGGAATAGGATCATCTTCAGAAATGACAGAATCTTAATCCAAACTCAATGTTCAAAAATCGTTGCTCTCTTCAGGGAACATATACCTTTGAACTTTGAAAAAGTCCCTCAAATACTTAATCATCTTTTCATACCTCTTGATACTCCTATAGGATTATTTGATGGGATTGCACACAAGAAAACTTGTGGAGGTGGGGGAATGATTAAACTGTCAGAGAATATATCTACCTGCTTCATAAATTGTATAAGATCCGGAAAAAATACCAAAACAAAACTGATAGAAGCTTGAGCTCACTTGACAGTAGCAAAGCTAAAAAACATCCAAAAACATTATGATCCTTGGTGATTCAAAATGTGTAAGGGATTGGTTGACATGTGTTTCTCAGTTAAACGTATTAATTTTTTCCACATGGAAACACTGAATTGGAGAAATAAAAAGCTACTTTGAGGAGATCAAATTTCAACCTATTTTTAGAGAATTTAACAAATATGTTGACAGGTTATCAAAAAGTTCCTTATCATTGGATCTTGGGGATATTTTATTTGAGAAACTTGTGGGAAGCGAAGTGAAAGAAAAAACACATCCATTAGTTTTTCTGATCAAAGGGAACTCATATTAAAGCTTTTGATTTTATTAGAATTGCAAACTTCAGCTTATGGAGCTCTTTGTATTCAACTTTTCAATCCCATTATTAAAGCTTGATGTAGTATTCTCTCCAAATTCGAAGAAGTCTTTCATTTTATGCATTACCTAGGGACAAATTTATAAAAATATTAGATTAGTTGTAGTTTTTTTTAGTTGAATCTCTTAGACAAACTGAATATGTATAGCGACGTACAGAATGCTATATATATATATATAGATATATATATATATATATATATATATATATATATATATATATATATATATGATTCATCTAAATTATAGATGTACCAAGGGATGGGAGAAATCAACTCTCTCTAGGTAGACACATTTCCTATTTTTTTACTCTTAAAAATATTCTTTCATCTTGAGAGATTTGATCCCTCTCATATCTTGGTAGATGTCAAGTTAATATGGATTTATGGTGGTAGTTAAAACAATTCACCCTAATTCATGGTCCTATATGCAAATTAAGGTCCGCAACCTTGCAATACTGCAAAAAAGCCTTTGTCTTGGGCTTTAAACATTGGTAGTGGTGAATTTGAAATTACACAATAATAGGAAATTATAAAAAAGTCCATTTGAAAATAAATAAATACATAGAAGGCAACCTTACATACAATATACCCACATGGTATTGTGGGCTACAATATATTCCAATTCTATGATTTTTATTAACTAATATTAAACAATAATATAGATTATGTTTAACAACTATTGTGCTCCACATGTTGTCACATAGTCATTCTTTCTAATTCTATCATCTACTCAATCACCCAACATCTTTATGAAACTAAGCTTTTAGCCTAACAATACTTCTATTACATAGAAAAGATCAAATATTCATCGGCTCCTTAAATAAACTAATTCCATTTAAACCTATTACACCATAGGAAAAAAATAATAGAATTATAACTTTAAAGCAACCCAATTTTCTCCCATTTATATTACATATCAAAGAAGATATATTCTTCAACTTTTGAAATAAGATAACATTCTCTGTCACTATTACAATATCTAAATATAATAAGGAAATGATAACTTTTTAATGGCAATGAGGATCCTAATTTCCTCTCATAAATTATACGACTTTTTTGAGGTTAATTATTGACATACTTAGAAGACTTATTGAACGACTAACTCATTAACACTACTCTACTCTCATGAACCCCTTATACTTAACCCATTACAATTTAAATAAAAAATCCAAAATAATCGCAACCGCTGATTTACTAACTCCTTAACCAATTGGGTGTCAACCAATATAATCTCTAATCGTTTATCGAACAACTCATAATCAACCAATAACTAAAATGTCCTCATCTCTTACAAAATAAATCCATAACTATTATCATTAAATATAGTCAAACATGTTAAACTATGTTGAAATACAGTTATCCATTTAACCCACGAACTTATAAGTCTTTTATGTATCATCGAACTAACCCCTTAAAAAAGAGGTTTCAAGCGTGCGCGCACACACATATTTCAAATCCAAGTTTAGTATAGATGAAATTATACATTACTCTCATTCCAAACTATATAACGTACCTTTAAACAAAATTATGATGATTTAAAAAATAAATATAACAACCATATGGGAAACACAATCAATATAATCATTTTAATGATTTAAATTGAAAAGAACAATTTTTTAACAAAATATACAATTTATTAAAATCATCTTTCTCATATTAAAGTGATTTATAAATTAGTTTGAAATAGTGTTATACAAGTAAAACGTTCTATATATATAAAACATATGTAATTATAAATAATAAAAAAATTGATAATGGATTTATTAAATACAAATTTTCAATATTAAATGGTAAGTAAATTTATTTATTTTATTTAGATTATTTAAAAATTAAATTTAAATAATGTTTTAGAAGAAATTTATAATAATTATAATCATTATTAATATAGGATTTATATTATTTAACGAAATTATAATCATTGATCGTGTTTTCTTTTTAATTATTGAAAATTTACAATAAAAGTAATCAAAATGATGTTGGAGTGGTATTATATAAAATTTAATATTTAATATGTATATTATTAAAATAAATTTAAATAATGGTATTTTGATTTTTTTAAATATATAAAAATATAATAAAATTAATTAATTAATATATAATTAGAAATAAAAATAGTTTTATATATGAATATGAAGTATATATTAAAAATAAATAGTAAGTATAAATTAAGATTTAGTTTTTTCGTTTATAGTAATTTTCTAAAAATGGGCGTAAATTTCTCTTATAGGGTTTTAAGAATCATTTTTGCCAAAGTGATTTGGACTGCAGGGTTTGAAGGATTTGTCGGAACTTTCTCTTTGTTCAATAGTGTATTAGCGAATTTGTTAATGCATGTTAAGGAAACTGTGATGCAAGAGGGTTGGAAGGGCCTTAAAATGGCTCCCTTCAATTCAACCCTTTACATATTTGTGGTGCAGAATCAACTTAGAAGCATGGAGGAGTTTCTCTAGAAAAGAAAGCCATATCTGGAGAATTTCCCGATCGCATGAAACCAATCTCAAGGGGATCCTTTTGCCTATAGGTTTCTAGATCACATTTTGTCTTTTCTCTTATGTTGAGGATACGGGAGAAGGTGCACATTCCTCATGGATGTTTTCATCTCATTCATGAAGGGTGACAACTTCATGATCAAAATCACCTTAGTGAATATGACATATCCAAGGATGCCCTAATTCACATTGTAACAAGAATTCGAGGTAGAGCCAAAGGGGGAGGTGCAACCACCTCAGACATGCTTACATCATTTAAGGATGTTCTAAAGCTAGGGCCTCCTTCACCAAACCCTAAATATATCTCTCGACTTACATTCGTGGTGGAAACTATAATTGAAATCCCTTCTCTCGAAGTGGATAATATTGCATGCAAATGCATAGTCGCAAATTACGAAAGGAAATTTATTATGTATCATTTCAATTTTTTTTGGCCTTAATAACTAGGTATTAAGGAGTGGGTGAATCAAAATTGGTCCTGGGATGTTGGGATACATTTCTACTCAAAAGGATTTTTTAGTGTGATTTTTTGTAAGTTAACGGACTAGCAAAATTTTTTTGATCAGGGACATTGGTTTTGGGGATGATCTAGTATTTCCTTTCAACCTTAGTTCCTATATTTTAATACTCTCTCGATGTAAACTCTCGTAAATCCAGTATGTGTGAGGCTCCTCAATTTTCCCATCCATATGACATATCCAACTATCTTACAAGATGTGGGAAAGTTGCTAGGTTGCTTCATCAAAGTCCTCTTTGAAAGGATTGTGAAATGAGTTACCACATTTGTTTACATGTGTCGAAGTAGACCTCAGTAAAGGATTTATGAAAAAAAATTATCCTCTAATGGAGAGATAGATTTTCTACCCAACTAAAATATTATGAAAATATGGCTTTTCGTTGCAAGTCTTGTCAACCACCCAACCACCTTGATAATGCCTACACATATTGACAATATTTCTCTTCACACTTAGATTTCAAGAAGAAAAATCATGGATGGAAAGATAAAATATGACTAAATGATTCAATTCCATTATGATTCTGAGATAGTATGACAAAATATTTATCCATGATTTTCTGATCTTCAAAGAGGGGGAAAAAATCCACCCACCAATCAAAACATTAAAATGTTGGAATTGTAGTAAGAAAAGGTTTCATTTAACTTGTTCCTTGGTTAAATGGAGAAAATCGATTTTCCACATCAGCAAGATGACTTGGATTGCAATTATCTGGAGTGACACGACTTTTTTTACTAGATAAGTCAATAAATGAGTTTGTAGGCTAGAATTAGAGTTGTACATGATTTGATTTCTAAGATCTAGAAATCTAGTTGAGTTATTGTTAGTTGAATTCAGTTACCAGAGATCTAGTCAGTAGCTGAGTCAGTTGAAGGCCAGTTGAGTAGATTTGACTGTTGTTCACTCATTGATATCTTAGTTTCTAGTCAATGAGCTAAGAATAGATCCAATGATGCATGGTGTTCAAATTCCCTAGTTGAGTGGATGGAAAAGGCCCATTTGTTTTTATAATTATGTACAATGTTTTTTTCAGTGAGCAGATGATCAAATCCCCTTGGATTTGTGGGAGGAAATAAATAGTTGCCCTATTTTTAGGAGCTTAATTCATCTAGGATTGTGTAAGGAACTAGGAGGTTGGTTGAGGCTTAAATTGGATAATTGTTGGCCAAACAGTTCAAGAAGAGAAATTAGAAGACGGGGCTTCTGCTTTAATTTTCCCTTAATAACAATTTCATCTCATGTCAACCTGTATTAGTTAAATAAGTCAGAATGATTGAGTTATCTTAGGAAATTAGAGTTGAGGGTCAGAGAGGGGGCATGTAGAGTTATACCATGATTTAAGGGGGTCCAACTATAATTATTTGGGAGTTGTAATTAGTTAACTCAATTAATTGAGTTAAAATTAGTTTAACTAGTTCTAACTGAGTGATGAGCTAGTGAAAGGTACAGTCATTTAAATATAATTTAATTCACAAGCAGTGATCAATCAGTTAACTGAAAATTTGCTATAAATAGTTGTTGCATGTGAGTTCTAAGGAAGGCCTAGTTGATTGATGTCTCAGATCCTGCAATGGTGGATGCTCAACTTATTGAGGCACGAAAGAAGAATGTAGCAAAGTCCAGAAGGATCTTGTTAGAGGGAGTTCACAATCATATTGTCTCGAGTATACATGGGAAGGAGACTCTAGATGTAATGTGGAAAGCCTTGACAGATATGTATTAGAATAGCAATGACCACAGGAAGCTGGCACTGAAAGACAAGATCAGGAAGACTAAAATGGAGAAGGGCGACACGATCCAAAAATACTTGGAAAAGCTCACTGAGTGTCGAGATGAACTTCGAAGTGCTGGGATAATTGTCGCCTCTAATGATTTGGGGAGACTAGCTCTTCTAAGACTTCCCAAAAGTTTCCATAGCTACTAGGACTCTCTGAATGAGAAGGAGAAGCTACTAGATCGGGAGTGACTATGGTATGATCTGACACTTTGGCAGAGCACCAAAGATGGATCCTCATCAAAGACTGATGATGAGGATAATTGTGCCTTGATTTGAAAGGAAAAGAAAGGAAAAGGGAAAGTGTCCCATTCAAAATTTGAGTCCAAAAAGGTAAGAAAAAAATGAGAATTTTCAAAGGTAAAATGTTTCAAATGCCATGAGCATGTATGCTATGCCAAAAATTATCCACAAAAGTAGAACAACAAGAAGGCCTCAGGCGGAGTAGCAGGTGAAGCATTGGCTTCAGAGTTTGAGTTGGATTTCATCCTAATTGCATGCATGGTGTAACCGGTGATGGGGTCTATGTGGTACTTGGATATTGGAGCTTCATTTCATATGACCGAAAACAAAGGATTCTTCAGTAGCTTGGAGGAGAAGGATCTATAGATGCGCATCGAGATGCATGAGAACGAGAGGTATACCTCTACTGGTCTCGGTACAGTTACCTTTCAGAGGGAGTCGGGAAATCCACTCACATTAAAATATTTCATGTATATTCCTGGTTTAAAGAAGAATTTTGTTTTTATTTATATGTTGGAAGATCATGGATATGATGTAATATTCATTAAAGAAAAGGAGTTCCTTCATCACAAAGCCATGGGACAAGTGAAAACAATTGGGGTTCAAGTAAAGAACCTCTACAAAGTAGACGTAGAGTACTGCTCAAAATTGAGCACTAAATAAATAAAGGTGGAGATTCAAGACATCAATGAGTTATGGCATAGGAGGTTGGGCCATATACACCACAATGCTTTGAATATCATGTACATATTTATATATGACTTCCAAAGGGTGAGCTTGCACAAAGAGATACATGAAAATGGTGTATATTGGGGAAGTATACCAAATCCACCTTTCACGATAAGGAAAGTCGAGCCAAGGTGATACTTCAAAGAGTTCACTTAGACATGTGTGGACCATTCTTGATAGCTTCCATAGAAAATAACATGTATTATGTGATTTTTGTTGATTATTTCTCAAGAAAGTTTTGTATTTTCTTCATGAAGAAGAAATATCAAACGTTCTCCAAGTTTTGTGAGTTCAAGGAACTTGTTGAGAAATATACATGCAAGAAGGTGAAGGCCTTAAGGAGTGACAATGGTGGAGAATACATCTCTAAAAATTTAAAAAACTTTTGTTCCTCAGAAGGAATTCGAAGAGAATTGATTGAAAATCATAACTAATAGCAGAATGGGGTTGCACAAAGAAATAACAGAACTAGTTTGGAATCAGCACGAGCTATGTTGCATGATCAAGGGCCACCATTTCATCTTTCGATCAAAGAATGAAATACACCATTATTTGTTCAGAAAAAAAGCCCTCATAGGATACTTGGGATAAGTACACCAGAGGAGGTTTTTTAAGGTAAGAGACTAGATGTGTCGTATTTTAATTTTTTTGGTTCATTTGTTTATTGCCATGTAACCAAAGATGCCATGAAGAAGCTAGAGCTAACAATAGAGTTGGGGATATTTGTGGGGTACACTGATACACCTCACAAATATCATGTGTACTTTACAGGACATAGAATGACAGTGCTCAAAAGAGACGTGAAATTCGATGAAGACAAAGACATGCAATTGTCCCTTGAGAGGGAACTCATGTTGCATGTAGTTGAGGAGCTCTTGGCTGCAAAGGATGAACCTTGGAATGTGGAGAAGCCATAAGAAGAGGAACAGAGAGGATGGAAGATTATTTTTGGATTCAAGAGAGAATGTAGGAGCACCCACTTCAGAGGGCAAGCAGAGAAGGTCCCTAGAGCGGTACACTAGATACCTGGCTCTTATGAGCGAAGGTATTGAGATAGAACCATCCTCTTTTGAGGAAGCATTGAAACATCCAGTGTGGGTTGATGCCATGGTTGAGAAGTATGGATCCATTATCAGAAAAAGTGCATGGGAAGTTGTCCCAAGGCTAGTGGGGAAGTTAGTTTTAGGATCCAAGTGGGTCTACAAGGTGAAGTAGGAAGAAAATGGGAGTGTGGATCAATACAAGGTTAGATTTGTTTCCAGGAGGGTTCTCTTAGGTGGAGGAGATTGAATATGATAAAATTTTTGCACCAATAACAAGTTACTCATCTATTAGATCCATCCTTTCACTCCCATCATAGATGGGATGGAAGATACATGTTGGTGTGATTTATGGAATCATTGTTTAGTTATGCTAAAACAACCATGACTATGGCATTGGATGCATCAACATGTACATGGAAATTGTCAAACTAGTTGGGTATCTTTAAGATGGGTGCTTCAACTAGTTTCTTTTTAAGTAATTGAAACAAATCATCAAATTATTTTTAGCATATGTAGAAAAAATATTTATTTACAAATTTATTTATTGGGAAAGCAATATCAAAATAGTGCTGAATGGATTTTTCTAATATATAGTATGCCCTAAGAACTTAATCTAATTTTTATTAATAGGGGGTTTCAAGCTGAGGATCACTTTAATTAGTTCCATACGCACTTTGATCCCATCCTTGGATATTACATGCTATAATAGTATTCTAATAGGAGTAGAAAACTTGCATTTATTAATATTTAAATATAATTGGATATGTCTATATATTTTTAATGTCATTACTATTCATTGACTATGATATTTTAATAGTGTATAGACAATATAATTGTCATAATAAACTACCATTTTCATATATACTCTTGGATTTAGTTGCATAATATTAGGTTTCCATAATGTATTAATCTAAATCTCGCTCTTACAGTGGTCTGAATGTGGTGTTATGGTTGGGTGATACACCTGCCAAGAGTTTTAATGTAGAAAATTTGCACCCATTTCAAACTATAACCTTGAAGGTCCAAAATTCAAACCCTTCCAAGGCCCGATCCACCCATAATAAATTTTAAAATTCCAACAAGAGGCCACATGGCAGCCATCGATTGGCCTACATGGCTCTCCCTAATTGGACCACATTAACGAACTTTCCAACCAATAGAATTGCACCAACCCATAACCAATCATAACGAGACACTAGGAAGAAAATCATTGGCCCATAAAAATATGATCAAATGCCCAGCCAAATTCCTTGTTAGTGTATGACTGCTGACTACGTGTACCTACAACACAAAACAAAAATTTTAGTTGTTTGAAAAAACAGTCATAGCGTGATATTGGGAGCGTACTATATCAGTTTTGAGTGAAAAAAGTTGTGTTGGATTTAGGGAGACGATATATTTGCTTTGGAACTACTTTGAATTAGTTTCGAACACTTTGAATTTTAATCATTTTACTGATCCAAGAAATCATTCCTCCTCGTTGGAAGCTTTTAGATCTCCCAAAACTCATTCTTAGTCAACAAACAGATGAGGGTATAGTTCCCTCACCCTTCCAATCTCAATCAACTTATATTTTCTTTGATTTTTCACTTTTATATCCTCATGAAGGTACTTCACTTTCCCTTGAACATTTTCATCGGAACGATGCTCAACATGTCTAGCCTTGCACTTGACTTGAATCTTTACCAAATGTGATCACCATCGCAATGCACCATCCTTCTTCAAAGACAAAACATTATGAAACCCACAAGAAGATGTCTTATAACTTATGTCTTCTTTTTAAAATAGCTTTGCCATTTTATTTTTGACCCCTGCATTCTTTAAAACTAGCATCTTGTTCACACCAATGTTCAACAATGATGCATCCTACTGCAATTTCCCTTCATATTGTTTTCCTCTTTTAGGAGGAAACATTTTAGACTCCTGAAACATATTATCCCAAGGATTAAAAACCTAAATGAAATCAAATTTCAAACTTGATTCATATCCTTGAAAATATTTATTTTCCTCAACATCTTTGTTCTTGAAAATTAAAATCGTGAAATTATGACTAGCATTAACAATCCTCTTCATTTGTCCAACATTCACAAGAGATAACTTCAATTTCTTTCAATGTGCTCTAACAATGTAATCAATCCCATTTTTGAACAAATGATATTTTTTCTTATGGAGATGAAAAATGGCTCTTCTATCATATAGATATGGGCTTCCCAAAATAATACCACATATATCAAGTATAACTACATCAAGTTATACCTCATCAAAGAAGTTTGCAGTGATTGAAAATCTAAGTATGCATTTCCTTGTCACTTGAAATTTCTCATTCTCACATACTGAACCTAAAGGAGAACTTTTAGGTTGAGGAATCATTTCTAATTTCAAATTCTTGACAATGTCTTCTGAAATGAGGTTTCCTTGTGATCCACTATCAAACAATGTATATATCTTGGTATGTTTTGAAATAAATCTAATGTGGAAAATATCTATTCTTATTTTTTCATGTTGAGATTCATTGAGACTATTTCAAGAAATAGTACTTTCAATGTCCATAACTTTCAATCCCATGGCTGTGATGTTTGTTTCATCTCCAAAATTTTATCCTAAATCTTGTTGTATACCTGTAGCAGCCTTTTATTTCTCCTTGTTTTTAAAATTTTTGGGTCTCATCTCAGGATGAAGTTTCCAGCAGTGGTGTTCATCATGGCCCTCTTTGGAAAAATGATTTCATGTGAGTTTCTCTTTCTCCATCCTCATGGAAACATTCTTCTTCTCTTTTCCTTTGAACTCCCCCCTTCCTTTGTCTCCAAACTGAAAGGAGTTCTCACTTGTTTCATCAAAAACATTCTTCCCTCTTGCTTCTAAATGTGTGGCATGTACAGAAACTTCATATATAATTGTTAAACATGAGAATAGTGTTCTCAAATAGCTTTGTAAACTTCCAATTTATTTGAGTAAAGTGTCTTGAGAGGATAAATCTACACCCAAAATCAATGTTGTCCTTCGAAACTCTTAGGTATAAATTTGAACAATTTGACCCTTTAATTGCCTAAAGTTTGCTAATCCATGATAGATTTATGAATGTTTGCTAAAGGATAAAATTATCTTATTAAAGAAGCAACAAATCATTGTGAGAGGATAAAACCTTGCCATGTTTCTTCATGTCCTCTTGAGTTTTGGCTTCCCACCAAATGAGTGTTTCACTTTCCAACCTTATTGAAGTAAGTTGAATTTTTGTTTCATCGTCCTTGATCCTTTGTATCCTATAATAAAATTCAAGCTTATGAGTCCAATTATCTAATTTCTCATCATCTACCTTTCCATTATACATAGGAAATTCAAAATTTATGTGAAGTTTCAAAAATGGAGTTTTACCATGTCCTTCGGAGAATGTGGCTCAGATCTTTGTGAAGGGGTTAATGTAGAAGATGATGATGGTGAATATGATGATGACAAGAAAGGTGAAAATGGAGGTGTTTTATCACCATTATCTACATTCCATTTTGGAGGTTTGCCTCCATTTCATCCATCTCCTTTTGGAGGATTTGAGCTCTCACCTTCCAACCTTGAATTCCTCTCCTCATATATGACTTTCGCCATTTCAGTCATGTCAAAGAATTTTTTTCTAAAACCGTATTCATCCTTACTCATACTGTGAGGCCCTCCTTGATGTTCCTTGACTGGTGAGGTTTTTGATGAAACTTGAGGTGAAACCTGTGGTGGAGATTATGGAAAATGCGCTCTCCTTGAACTAGCTTGAGGACTTTCTCCCACAAGTTTTCTTTATCCTCTTTTGAGCTTCAACCTTGTAAGCATCAGAAACACATGCAACAAAATAAAAATATCAAAACTACCAAAGAATGAAAGCTTTGATACTAAACTAATATGTATATGTTAACTTGAAGGTTTTTGATAACAATTGTAGGTGAAATGTTTAGGGTTTTAAGAAATTATGTAAATTACATTAACACATAAAGATGATTTTTATCATAGTTTTGCAGAAAATAATAGATATAACAACACCACAACAAAAAAAACAAGAAAACAAATGATCATGGATTTTACCCCTTCTCGGCTACATTTATTGGTCCATCTTCCAATGTTGGGCCTCTTTCATTATGATCAAAAATATTGTTTACATAAACTTGAAGTGATCATAATGAAAAAATAATGTAATGCCTCTAGAATAGTCAAATACACCTAGCTAGGTTCGTTTTCCGATAAAAAAGGTCAAAAAATCACTGAGTTATTCTCTATAGAATTTTTCCTACTAATTGTCCTCTAATTTGCACCCACCTACTATTCGTTCTATATTTTCCACCACTTTTGGCCACACGGAGCGACAAGTTTCCTCATACCAGTTTGGGTGAAAATTGTCACTTCATTAAATTATATAATAACTCCCATGAACTGACAAAATTGGGACAAGTGGTTCATTATAAGTTGTTGATGTCAGTTGGTTTGAAGGAACCCGCCAAATTTTAAACCCACCTCCGAAACTGTGAGTTATGAGAAACCATTTTCTTTAATTGTTATGGTACCAAGAGTTTTTGAATGATTAGGGAATAAGGCATGTTGATGGGTTCTTGAGATCATGCTTCAATGGGATCTACATATTGACGATTCTCCAACTCATTAAAATCTTCCATAGTTTGATAAACACTCTTGAAGGTATAAGAGATCAGGAGAAAGATAAAATAAAATCCCAACAAGTTTGGGCTGAAATATTTTCTTTTCAGATTGACAATAATGGCTAAGGGAAATTATAGGGTTTTGAGCTTCAACAATAGTTTCAAAACAAGTTATAATCAAGGATTGCTCCTTCAATGGAATTTTAATTTGATCTTCCCAGTGTGAATGTTCTGTAGTGATAGGATATGTTTCTAAACTCACACCTTCCCCCAACCTTGAAGATATATCATTTCGTTCAATAAGTGAATCAATGGGAAGAAAATGTATTTTAATTTTTTTTCCAACATCCTTGTTTGTATTATGGTTTGGGGTAGGTTTTGGTATAGGGTTTGAACTAGTCTAGGTATAGGGTAGTGATATTTTGACGGTGCCCATGTTTTGATGCAAAACTACGAGAGATATCTGAACTAGTGCGGTGAGATATGAAGGTCACACATTATTGAATACCCACTCTAGACATTTGTGGCATGGAGTCACTCAATGAAAATGACCTTTGAGTTCAACACACACCCTGTTCCCAGAAACCCCTTCCAGTGAGCAACAATCTTGTTCATGGAAGGTTCAACAAAAGAAAATTCTTCTGAAAATGCGACCTAATTGGACCCTGGCTCTAAGAAGGAATTTTTGTGAGATAATTTTGTCTAGAGAATGCAAAATGGAGATTGTATAACAAATTTGCAAGGAAGGGAAGGTTGTATCTTTGCCATGACTGAAACCATGAATGAATTAATAACAATTCATCGCTGGTGCGACCCGTTTTGCTAGCCTCATGACACTTCTGGAATGAATAGACAGTATGGATGGATACATACAGGATGATTTCTTTTCCTATGAGGCAAGACTAGATCACTCGCTTCGCTGCCCAAAATTTTCGACATATAGAGAAATAACTCCACGCGAACATTTGAGTTTTTTATTGATATGATGTAGTTGAATCATATTTTTTTGTATCAGAGCCCTTCAGATATAGATAATTCAATTGATTCTAGTCCTTATTTTTTGTGCCTATATTTTTATGGCATGTTACCTTATCTGCAAACTCAATACTGAGAACTGGTCATATCTCTCCGATGGGGAAGACAAAACTTTGGATATTTAGGTTCTGTAAATTCTTTAGATGATCTTTCTCGAATAAAAGGCTTGTTAAAATATGTCAATGGTATTGCATGAGGAATAATTTCCTTTTGCATAGCTTTAATGGCCTACTCCTCCTCCTCCTTCTTTGCAGCTTCATATCCCTCCTTAAGTTTCATACACAAATTCTGTTGCTCCAATATCTTCTTGTCAAAATCTAAATGTTTAGTAGCTCGAGCATCGATATGGAAGGAGAGATCTTGTATCTCTGTAAGAGGCATTCTAGGAACCTGAGGAATATGTACAGGCACATTGGACATGTTAGGCTGATCTTGGAATTTCCTCTTTTCATCCTCTTCCTTCTTAGCTCTTTCATGTTCTTCCATCATTTGTTATAGTTCTTTCTCATGCCTAACTAAAATATCAAGTTGAAATGGTTATGATGTAGAGCACTCCTTGGGTTCTGGCTTCTGTGGGATTACTGGATATTCGATAGTATATGGTAATGAATTTTCCTTAGGAGCTAGTGCCTCTTCGTCTTTCCTCTTCTGTTCCGAAAACTCCAACATAAATTTTATTTCTTTTTGTTGTGGGTGTTCTCTAGATTGAACAAGAGCCATTTGTTACTGAAGAGCTACCAAAGGTGGATTTTTGTGCTCTGGCCATACCGTAGATGATGGAAATAAGATGCTGGTTCAAAGCACATCAACTAAAAACATTAAAGACTCGATTAGTGGATCCTCTTGCATAAAATTGCTAGAGACTCAAGAATTTACTATAGTTATTCATCTTCCCTTTGGTAACTGATGTTTTCTAAAGAACATATACACAAAGTGACTATGTTTTTGGAGGCGAGCGGGTGTCCATGTATTTGTATAGTATGTTTCCCAGTGATCGGGTGGACGGTTGAGCAACGACATAAATAATGATGGAACAAAATGTAGGAATAAGGTGACCATGGCATCATCGAGAGGTATCAAGTTCAAAACCTTTGTCATGTAGATTCATATTTTAATGCATGCCCTCCTTCAATTATTCATGCTCCCTCATGCAAAGAAAATCATTAAAAGCATCCAGTGGGCAGTATCAGAAAATATCCAAAGTCTAACTTTTCATAACCCTCTTCTATTCATTTTTTAATGGAGTAAATTTCCCACCTATGAAATTATTTTTATAGTGGCATGATTTTTTTTAAAAGCACAAGGAAAGAAGTATTTGGAAGAGTATATTAAAGTTCTTTAACCATATTTGAAGCATATTGGAGTGATATAATGAGTAGAATAAGAAATAACATTAGTGCATAAGGTGAAAATAAATGGAATGTGGTCATAAATATTTGAGAGTAGAAATGTGTTGAGAGTTTGTATGTCATTTTTTTTAGTGGAGTGTTGAAAGTTTTTGAAGTCATTTTATGAAGCCATAAGGTGAAATTAACTTTTGTAATTGTTGGAGTGATAAGTTGAATGTTGACCTAATTTTTTGGAGTGATAAGGATTGCCTTTGTTGTAAATCTTTGGAGTGATAAGGTTGTCATGCTAGGAAGTCATTGAGGTAAATTGTTGTTTGAAAGAGGGTTTGAACAAGAAAAATATTGTAATTGGAAATTTTTCTCTTGGGTATAAGAGCTCATTATAACTTGAATAATAAACATCTTGGCTTTTGGTAATCGTGTCCTATATCCACCCGAAATTGAATAAGGGGATCTTAGGTACATCCTGTGTAGTGAATGTGTGTGCATGACTTGTGTCCAATTTTTTTCACTCTCTTTGTAATATGGTACACAATAAATTAAACAATTGCATGCACATAAGCAAGCTTGAATACACAAGTAATCAATCTTAAGTACACAAGCACAAAAAATCACATGCATTTGTGCAACACATCATCAAGTTGATAAAGAGGTCTTCTAGAACCACATTCCACATCATTCAATCAAATAATTGAAGCTAGATATGCTACAAAATCAAGCATTCCAATACAAGACAACATCAACAACACTTTTTGTATCACTTGCAGATAAACATTTTTGTAACTGAGTTGAATTATCAAGGTGCATTCTTGGTTGAAACCGATACTCTAATTTGAATTGATAAGGTGGTCAAACTAACACAATATAGTGAAGTAAGTCTTCAACTGAGTCATATTATTTGAACCTTTCATTTCTCTTTTGGGTGCATTTTTGACAGTGTTCGACACCGTTATTTTTCCACCTTTCATTTGTCTTTTGGGTGCATTTTTGACAGTGTTCGAAACTATTCTTTTTCCAACAAGCACAATCAATTTAGTACAAAGTTCATAACATCAAGCGAACCAAAATGAAGTTCATTGAAGAAACAATCAAAGGAAGTGAGAGAGTTCAAATCTAACGCAAGTAAATTTCATATTCAAACAAAAATCAAGCAATTTGAAATCTATAGCAAGTGAGGGTGAGTTCGAGTGAGCCTGCAACAAGAAAAATAAGTTTCACCAAGCAAGAGATCAAGTAAATTCCAAAGAAAGTGAGCGTATCATTCAAATCAAGTGAGAAATTTCAAGACAAGTGAGTGAGTTTACATGGTGAAACACATCTAGTTATTACAACTTCTTCATAATTTGATCCCATATAGTACAGACGTGATGGTGTAATTCAGCAAATCAACGCTTGCTGATATTTCACGGCATCTACAACAGACAAATGAAATGATTGAGTACCTTCAACTAGAGTCGCAACTACAAAGAAATGAGTTGCTAGAGAATAGTGATGCTTCCAAGTCTTTGAACCATATAGATAAAGATGATAAGCCATTCATCCAAACAACTTCAAGTGTCGAAGTTGTTAAGGTTTAACTTTCTTCCAAGCTGATAATCAAGTCATGGGAAGAAATCCAAAGTAACATAAATCAATGGGGATTAGGATATGTCAAATATGACGACAACTTACATATCCTAGATTATTCAAAGCCCATCAGGTTCATTAGTGATGGCTTTCTTGAACAAATCACTTCAAAAAATTCTACGAAAATTGTAGAAAAAATGACATGCATGCAAACTGAAGTTGCAGTCTAACAAAAATTCTCACATTGTCAAAGAACAGGTCATATGGAAGATCATTTTTTTGATCTCCATCCTTGTCACCATTGTGGCAAGCCGAATCATTCGTCAGAGAAATGGTGTAACCAAAACCAACCGGTGTGATTGAAGATAAATTATGAATGGATTGATCCTTGGTAATGGTCATCAAAATTCAAAATATTTTATAAGTTCTACAACCGAATTCAATCACACCTATTGTAGTCGACAGTCAAATGACGATGGTACTCTAGTGGAGATGAATGGGGGAGTAAACGAGTGAAACTCTACCACAACTGAATGGGGGGAGTTCAGAAACAATTTCCAAATGATTGTCTCTCCTTTCAGTTGAAAAATGGGGAAAATAATTAATGAAATTGATGGTAGTTGTCAAACTGAAAGTCTTGACAACATCATCAAAGCACCCATTGGGCATCTTCAATAGCTAGTGGGCGTTCGAACATCCATGAAGCTAGTGGGCATCAACAATGAGAAGTTTTTGACAGCATAAAAAAAATCAACAGTGAGTTGCTTTTGACATCAGCAACATCATCAGTCAGTGGGCTATCATCATCGGCAAATTCATTAGTGGGCGTCTTCAACATTTTGTTCAGTGGATAAGAAAATTTGTCAGTAGGCGTCATCAATTTTTTTAAGTGGACAAAGGATGTTGATTGAAAACAAAAGACATATGGATCCTTTTTCAGCTTGCCACATGATGGATTTTTCAGGAAACATTCAGAGATGAATCAGACATGCATCTGACTCATGGTCTCTTCAGGTTGCAGTTTTTTCGGTATCCAACTTTGGCAGTTTTTCTGGGAGTGTTTTTGAGGATCAAAAATTTCAAGATGAGAATTTGGAAGATGGTTCCTCATTATTATTTGTATTTATTATTTAGGGGGGAAATGTTAGCCTCTATATCATAAAAAATTATCAATCCAAATTTAATTAAATATTGAAAAATAGGATTTTATGCCTAATTTCTAGATTATGTTAGTTCCTCTTAATTTTGAGTTAGTTTATGCATACCTGACTTAGCTCCTAGATTAGTGTGTGTGGTTGATATATTTTCTCAACCAATTTGTCTAAGATAGATGCACTATCTTGACACAAATTCCTCATCTATTTATTTTTATTATAACATTATTTAAATAATGAAGAATATGTGAGGAATGTCGTAAGGCTCTGAGGCCTTTTCTGCCAGTTCTATGTCTTGGTTATTTTTATGATTGTTTTATGATTTTTATTATTTAATCTATTTTTTACATAAGTAAAATACTAAATTCTGCAATTATGAGTTTTTCATTGGATGATTTATATATCTCTACAGCAGCATCAAAACTCCTCATTGAAATATTCCTCAAAATACCATTTTTATGTGCTCAACAAGCTTATGGTATTCTGTCATCACATAGATGAGTATATAAAGGGGTTCTTACAACACTTGAGAAATGAAAATATTTAAAAATATAAGAAATATATGCATGAAAGAAAAAAATTCAAAGAATTGATTCTAAGGAAATAAAATTTGCAAGAAAAACTAGGTAAATAGAAAACCAAATTGTAACAGGTCGCTAAGGTCAATCCCCTAAGCACCTCCTTGGAAATGACGCCGAAATGTTGGGTGTAATAAACAACATAAAATTTAATTTTCAATATAGGAGCTCGTAAAATTTTCGCCGCAACACTAGAAAATATAGAGAGGTCCCTTAGCAACATGTAAATTAAATTCTAGTCTAAGTGGCACATCACTCTCTTTACAACATCAGTCAAAACCAATTAATTCAAATCCCACACTGAAGGGAAACTTTAGAAAACATAAAAATTAATCCTGTAATTCTTGAAAGCAACCCTAATTATTGATCAATTGAAAACCAACCTTTTGAAAATATAAAGAGAAAACCCTTCTATTAAATCAATCTAAAAACCAATTCATAAAATCGAGATTTGATTCGTGTGGTATGATCTATTTTCTACTCTTTCATGCAAATTAATCAAAATTCACTCTATCATTCAAACCAATAAAATTTCTCACTTTGAAATAAAATGGAAACCTTTCACAAATATCCAAAGCAGTTCCCAAAATTCGTTAAGAAGAGTATCTAACAAAACATTGGTGTATTACAAGACCATCAATTAAAAAGTAATCATTATGTAAAAATAAAATATCACACTGTTGTCATATTCATTTATAAATGCAAATCATAATTAAATGTTCTCGAAACCATTATTAATAAACTCCAAATATTCACTAGTGTTATGGAAGGAAATCAAAATAAGGAATGGAAATAAATAACTCCTAAAGAAAGAATTGATACATTAATCTACAAGAAAACAAATATTTTCTCTCTATTTTACACAACTCTTCACTTGGTGTATTGCCTTTACTTAGTGAAATTATTGCACTGCGAAATTCACAAAGCCAGTAGCCTACCCATTTTGAATACACCTAGGTCAAAGGTATTTGTAGAAGGGTTTAATACCCTAGATCAATCATTCCTACTATAAATAAATTAAACCCTAAGCAGACTCCAGCAAAGAGTTCCCCAAGCACGATTATCAAGGTGTATCAAATCTATCAAAGTGAAATGTCAACCATGCACAAAATCAAACGAGATCAGACTCAAATAATAACCTCGGACCTTTGTAAAATAAAATCTTTAACACTCACAAACCTAAGAGAGCTTGTGTACTACCTAAGCGACCCAGAATCAATGAAAATTTAAGAATGACTCAGCAAAGGCCGAGAAATATGCCCATGACCAAACCTTAATTATATTCTAAATTTGGTGCCTATAACAGGGAAACAATATAGGTCAATGATACATCACTCTGAACTCAAACCAAGGGTGGTAATAAGAGAATATTCGGTATGCATTCAAAATAAAATGAAACATAACCTTGAAATTTGTCAACTAAGATTATGGAGGACTAGATCTACGAGTCACACCAGTATTCACATAAAACCACGATTCCACTATGAATTCCTCATTCAATTGATCATGTAACAAAGAATAAATCCTTACATTAACATCCATTTCACAAGAGTGAAATTATATCTAACATTCAAGTCGAACCTTTCAATGTCACTACTCGTTCTTCAACTATTTATATTTGATTTTAGTAATGATAATATTATTACATAAAGATATATATTAACCAACACAATTATAACATCTCCAATCGCACAATAAATAATATTAAACACACTAATGCTATATATATATATATCACATCAAAGAGGGTCATTGAGCTGGACAAGTGGGCCCAACAGACCAACTCCACCCCATACTCAAATACTTAAATCAAAATTGAGAAATAATCTTTCATGTGTGAATATCATAGGAATGAATATCAAGCATGAGAACCTTTGTATTGAACAAGTTCAATCCTTATTACTTCGAGGAGAGGAAGAGTCCAATTCCTAGAAAAGGGGTTGACCCTGCTAATCTAAACCATCAAAAATACTATAGTAACATCATCGTCCCCTTGCATAAGGCCATATTCCATTTATATATATTTTATTACAATGCTATGTTCTAAAAACTTGAAAAAACATTGAAAATTTTAGTATGGATCACAACAGTTCTATTTGGTAAAATTACAAATAATTTCCTCGAGATCTAATACAAGGAAAAAAAAAAAAAAAATCATTTTTCCGTGAGTATATGTTAACTGAAAAGTCTCAGTTTTGAATAGAGAAATCATATCTCGTTTAACTTGCCAACTGGCCACCTTAATCATCATCTTATGCATCGATTCGCAAGCTAAGTGATGCCATCAGGAGTAATACTCACCCTTCTATTCTAGTACAAAGTCTCTGCAACTACAAACAGGCCATGGTCCCTCATGGATACCTTCAACAACAATTATATCTATTAGTGTAGGTAGCCCAAAAATCATGATAAATTGGTGCAATAATCCTAGAGAATACAGGAACTCGATACGTGATGTCAGAGTGTAAGTGCAGGATCAAGGCCATCCACCATGTGCCAATCAATCATGTATATAAAGCAATTTATCCACATTCTAGACGCGAAGATGCACAAATCGATCATTAATAAAAAAATTAGACTTAAATATTGTTGAAACAAGGGATATGTGTAAGATAGTAAATATTTTTTGAACATTACAAAAAAATTCACAAAACGATGACAGTAACCATAGAAAGCATGAGGAATGTCAGAGTAAAAGGTGATGTAAAATCAGATAAAACGAAGGCATGCCAAGTTTAATGAATCTAATTAATATGTATATAGTTAATATGTATATAGTTAATATGTATATAATTAATATGTATATATATGAAATACATATTAAATATAAATAATGACAATAAACTAATATCCATTATATCCTGTAAAATTAAAATGATTATTCATGTTTGTAATTGATAAGTTTTAAAATTTCATATATAAATTAAATTAATAAACATATACAACTTATATATATCCTCATATAAAAAAATTAAGCTAAAGAAATTATAAATTATGTAGGAAAAGATTCCAAATGGATATAAATTTGGTTACTTTGAATAAAAGAGATTAATAATTTTATATGATGGAAATCTAGTGCATTAGGGTTTTTCAAAGCCATGGTTTGTAAGGTTCTTTCACTTCTCATGATATATATCTAGCCACCTCTCGTGAGTTTAGATGTGGGGTGGCATGGATCATCGTTGTCTATGAAGAAAAATTTCAGATCTACATACTTTTATAGGAGGAAAGTGACCCTCTCTACCAATATGTGCATTGGGGTAATGTATGTAGTAAATTAGCTTTCCTTGTGGCATTAAGAGTAAAGACTCTGTAAGAGTACGAACATGTAGTGAAAAATTATGGAAGCAAAGAAATTTTGATGATCGATATAGAAATGATGGAATTCTCGTGCATTAGGGTTTTTCAAACCGATGGTCTATAGGATGTTTTCATTGCTCAGAAGCTGAATCTAGCCATCTCTAGTGAGTTTGGGTGTAGGGTGGCATGGATATCACATTTTTATGAAGTAGAATGTTAGATATAGATTTTTTTGCAGGAGGAAAACAACCCTCTCTATTAGTCTATGCACTCCACTCATGTATGCAATATAGTTTCTTTCCTTGTGGCATTAAGGGCAATGACTCTAAAAGAGTGTGAACAGACAATAGTGAAGAGAGAAATAAATAAATGTGTGATGTTGGTGGAAGGGATGAAGAGTTTTTACTGGGTATATTGGGGGAGAAGGTGGAGGTGTTAACAATTTTTTTTATATCTATGGGTTTCAAATTTGGATTGCGGGGGACAATTTCAAATTTTTTTGAAGACCCTAAGTGGGAAATCAATCCTCACAGAGGCTCGATTAGTTCAACTAGTTTCATATTTGAAAAAGAAGGTGGAGGAAAAATTGGGGTTCTTAGAAAATGTTCGAAACCTAATTTATGGGGGGGAATTATTGTAATATGCCATTAAATTGAAATAGTGCCACATAGAATACAATTATACAATCATTATAAATTTAAGATTGCAGGGTGGAGCCACAAGATCGAGTACTCCATCTGGAAAAAAATTAGTGGTTAATGGTCCAATCTCTTTTAAGGATGTAGTGGAGGGAATGTTTCCACATAGGACAAAAAATTCCCAAATCTGACTATCCCAGGACCTTACCTAGTTGAGAAGATGGAGAGAGCACCATATTTTCTAGTAAAATTTCTAGAATTAAGTGGGATTTTCACCATTTTGCAAGCTATAAATCTGATATGCCAATTTAATGGCTTATGGCCTGAGTTTAAAGATCTATGTCAATGGATATACCTAAACTGGACTAAAATTTTTGATATCTACTTGTGCATAAATGAATTTTTTTTGGTTCGTTTTGACAATAAAAAATATATGTACTATGTCATAAACAAAGGACCATGGTTTTGGGTAGCGATGGGTCACTTTTTCACCCCATGGTTTCCAACTTTTTATATCACAACAATGGTGGTTTCAAAGATTCCGGTATGGGTGAGGTTGCTCAATATATCACTTCCTTTTTGGCACTATCAAACCTTAGAAGGTATTAGAATTCATTAGGGAGATTTCTAAGGATGCATTGAGAAAGAATGGAAAAATGGATATTTACATTGAGTGTATTTTTGTGGTTATAGACTTAAGCAAAGGTCTACTAGATCACATCCATTGGAATAATCAAGATTTCAAGTGGACACAATGGCTAGACTTTGAAAATTGTTGAAATTGGCAGCAAAAAGAGGCTTCTAATTTAATTTTATGCTAATTAGATTAGAAGAAAATTATAATTCCACATCTAATGACAACTTATATGTGTTAAATGAATCAGGAAGACTTAATTACCACAGTCAATTTGAGTTTAGGGTCAAACTTGAGGCATGTTGAGTTATATCTAAGTTTGAGGGGGTCCTGTTACAATTTATTTTGAGTTCTAATTATTTAACTTAATTATTTGATTTAAAATCAGTTTAACTAGTTCTAACTGATGGAGGAACTGGTGGGAGGTCCAATGAATTCAATATTGTTTAATTCACATGAATTTATCAATTAGAAAATTAATAATTCTCTATAAATACTTGTTGCATATCAATTGAGGAAGACCCAATTGAGATTGGTGTTAAATGGAAGTGTACTATTGGTTGTATAATTAGAAAATTGTACAGTTCATGCATGAGGCCAGGAGAAGGCCTTATATGTATTACACAATCATCAGAGTAGGAATCAATATAGAAAATAATAATGTGAGTCTTTTTTCAACTGGTCAATCAAATTTGCAGATCTACTTTTCAGGACCAACGACAGAACAATGATGTCTTTTTGTCGATTGAGACTCGAATATTCCCTTGAGGCTAGTTCGAATTTCATACCTTGGACGGACAATATGGAATAATTGTTGGAAGAAAATGATTTGAAGGAGTCATAGACAATGATATTCCCAAGCCCACAACAACAGAAGATCAAAATATTGATGCATGGAAGAAGAATGTAGCAAAGGTGAGAAGGATTATGTTAGAAGGAGTTCGAGATAATATTGTGTTGAACCTCCATGGAAAGGAAAATCCATATGCTATGTGGGAGGAATTAAAATATTTGTCTAAGAACAACATCGACCACAGGAAGTTGGCGCTGAAGGACAAGCTCATAGAAATCAAGATGGAGAAGGGAGACACAATACAAATATACTTGATTAAGTTCACTCAATGTTGAGATGAGCTTGGAAGTGTTGGTATTATAGTTGCCAAGGATGTTTTGGTGATGCTAGAACTCCTAGGCCTTCCTAAGAGCTCTCACAACTACTAGGATTTGGTGAGTGGGAGGGAGAAGCTACCAGAGTAGAAGTGATTATGCTTTGACTTAGTACAAGAAGAGATTAAGCGGAATAACAGAGATGGATCCTCACCAAAGACTGATGATGAGGAGAATTGTGCCTTGAACACATATTTCATTAAATTTGAAACTATTCAATGGATCTAGAATTTAAAACTTTAACTAGATAAAGTTTTTTCAAAATGAGGAATTAGAAAATCACTTAGTTCACTAATTTTAGTGTAGATATTCATAATTTTTTGTGATTTTTTTTAATAACAAACTATATAAAACAAATTTATATAAACTTGAAAAAGAAAATATTTCACATCTTAGTCTTGAATTCCTTACATTATCTCTTTTAATATTTTTATGGTTTGCATTAAAAGCTAATTTTGTTAAGGTTATTTTATGAAAATAATGTTGTGTATGTTACTATTATTAACCCATTTAATTATAATTTGATGTAATAAATATCATGTATGTTTTAAGTTATGATTATTACTAAGACAATGTTGGCACAATTTAAGTCTATCACCTTTGCAACACTAGTAATATGGTTGAAGATGATAAAATTATTTAAGATCATCTAATTTATACTCATATTGGATTTAAATTTCAAAATATTTGTTGCACTACTAACCTTTTTGATCTTTTAACTATACATATTATAATGATCTTGAAACACTTCTTTGAATTATTTTTTAAAATAACAATAATATTCTAAGGCATTTTGAATAATATCTTTATGGCTTCTTATATACCATATTTGGTCTTAGTGGATGATAATAATCATTATCACCATCACCGTTTCATATTATTGTAGGAAGTTTTCACCATTTTATAGTTGACAAGAGAATATTTTTTTACTATCAAATTATGTGTTCAATGAGTAGTAGCATAATTTATTTATTATTTGTTATCTACACTTTTGTGTTAAAAATAAGTTGATTGAGGCTTACTTAATTAATAATAGATTAATATGAAAGATATATAGTAAGTATAAAGTTATTTAATGACAAATGATCATGGTAATGTGTCCAATATATACCAGCATAGATCCATCTTAAGTACATATCTAACATGAGTCTAGAGGTATCAATTTCTTCACGTGCAAACATTTTTAGAGTGCGAGATATAATGTGTTATTTTTCATTGTTGAAATTGTATTTTTGAATGCTAAATAGAGTATATATAAAACTAAATAAAAATTTTAACCATAAAAACTTAATATAGATACATATGAAGTTGATATCGACATAAATTAGTTAACATAGATCTTCAAATAGTTTATTTGAATCTCTAGCTGTTTTTTTTTTTTTAAGTATAATATTTAAACATCTAATTCATACATTTTTTTTACTTCCAATTATATTACAACATATTCATTTTTTTAATTATAGCCAATATTATTTTTCTATTTAGAACATAATTTTTATTTTTTATTTTTTATTATTATTGTAAAGGGGCACGAGCGGACAAACTTACACATCCCCTCATACTGGGTTGTAGAATGAGCATCTCCCCTCAATTACTAATCATTTTAATGATCAAAATCAACCATGAATTAGAATAGTAACAAAGTAGTACAATTTGATTATTTTTAAATACAAGAGGAAAGAGAGAAAATTGACAAAACTATTTATTACAATTGTTTAGTTTTTATTCGTGGAGTATTTAAGGATATTATATTGAAAAGAACATATTGAAATTCATCTAAAACTTGAACCCTTACATTATATCTATTATCATTAATATTTATATTTATGTATTAAATTTGACTCATGAATAATAGATTTTGTAGAGTGTGAAGAGAGAAATAAATAAATGTGTGATGTTGGTGGAAGGGATGGAAGAGTTCTAAGTGGGTATATTGGGGGCGAAGGTGGAGGTGTTAACAAATTTTTTATATCTAGGGGTTTCAAACTTGGATCGGGGGGGGGGGGGGGGGGGATAATTTCAATTTTTTTGAAGATTCTAAACGGGAAATTAATCCTCATAGAGGCTCAGTTAGTGCAACTAGTTTCAGATTTGAAAAAGAAGTTGTAGGAAAAATTGGGGTTTCTAGAAAATGTCTAGAACCTAATTAATGTGGGGGGGGGGGGGTTATTGTAATATTCCATTAAATTGAAATAGTATCACATAGAATACAGTTCTACAATCATTATAAATTTAATATTGTAGGCTGGAGCCACAAGATTGAGCATTCCACTTGGAATAAATTTAGCAGTTAGGGGTCCAAGCTCTTTTAAGGATGTAGTGGAGGGAAAGTTTCCAGACAGGACAAACAACTCCCAAACCTGACTATCCCAAGACCTTACCTAGTTCAGAAGATGGAGAAAGCACCATATTTTCCAATAAAATTTTTGGAAGTGAGTGGGATTTTCACCATTCTGGAAGCTAGAGCTCTGATATGCCAATTTAATGGCTTATGGCCTGATTTTGAAGATCTACATCAAAGGATATACCTCAACGGGACTAAAATTTCCGATATCTATTTGTGCATAAAGGATTTTCTTGTGGTTCGTTTTGACACTAAAAAAGATCTGGACTATGTCATAAACAAAGGACCATGGTTTTGGGTAATGGCGGGTCTCTTTGTCACCCCCATAGTTTCGATCTTTCTATACCACAACAATGGTGGTTACAAAGATTCCAGTATGGGTGAGGTTGCTCAATATACCACTTCCTTTTTGGCACTATCAAGTCTTAGAAGGTATTATAATTCATTGGGGAGATTTCTAAAGATGGATTGAGAATGGATGTGCAAAAGTATCTTTAAATTACATGCATTCATGTGGAGATAGACATAATCAAAGGCCTACTATATCGCATCCATGTTTCTCATCAATATTTCCAGTGGACATAGTGGCATTGTTGAAATTGTCAACAAGAAGAGGCTTATAATTTAATTTTCCTTTAATTATGTTAGAAGGAAATTATAATTCCACATCACATGATAGCTTATGAGTTAACTGACTCACGAAGACATAATTACCTCAGTCAATTTGAGTTTAGGGTCAAACTCGAGGCACATAGAGTTCTATCTAGGTTTTAGGGGGTCCATTTACATTTTATTTTGAGTTGTAATTATTTAACTTTATTATTTAATTTAAATTCAATTTAAGTAGTTCTAGCTGATGGAGGAACTAGTGAGAGGTCCAATGAATTAAATCGATTTAATTCACATGAATTGTTCAATTAGATAACTGATAATTCACTATAGATAGTTGTTGCATGTTAGTTTTGAGGAAGATCCAATTGAGATTGGAGTTAAATGGAAGTGTACTATCGGTTGTATAATTAGAAAATTGTACAATTCATGCATGAGGCCATCACCAGGTGTTAGATGTATTTCACAATCAGCAATTGGGAATTTCCTAATTAATAGGGTTTCAGTTTCCGTAAGGATTCCGCAAGCAAGGCAGGGCATCCATAGGGAAGAAATTGGGAAGAAATTGGCTAAGTATTGAACCAAAGCACGACTAGGATAGAGTGAGATAGTCAAAGATTATGCAGATATCTCTAAGCCCAGGATAATAATCATATGGTTTCATATTCTTCACTTATGAAATATACAGATAGTGGAGTTTTTATTTGATGCTTTCCCCAAATAAATCTTTGCGTTGTGTAATTGAAATAATTTCTCTTTCTTGTTTATGTGACTGTTCGATCGTAATTGGTTTTCACAATTTTGTAGAATAGATTCAAGTTTTTTTTAGCATATTACAATATATGTTGAAACTATGTGTATTTTTTACATGATACTAGAGTATGAATCAATATAGAAGAGAAAAATGTGAGTGTGTTTTGAACAGGTGAATCAAATTTGCAGATCTACTTTTTTGGACCAGCAGTAGAATAAGGATGTCTTTTGGTCGATTGAGACTCGAATATTCCCTTGAGGGAAGTTCGAATTAAATATATTTGAAGGAAAAGATGGAAGAATTGTTGGAAGAAAATAAGGTGAAGGAGTTCATAGATAGTGATATTCTCGGGCCCACAACAACATATGCTTGAAATATTGATGCATGGACGAAGAATGTGGCAAAGGCGAGAAGGATTTTGTTAGAAGGAGTTCGAGATAATATTGTCTCAATCCTCAATAGAAAGGAAAATCCATATGCTATGTGGAAGGAATTAAAATATTTTTCTCAGAACAACAATGACCACAAGAAGTTGGCACTGAAGGAAAAGCTCAGAAAAATCAAAATGGAGAAAGGAGACACAATATAAAAACACTTTATGAAGTTCACTTAATGTCAAGATGAGCTTGAATTGTTGGTGTTATAGTTTCCGAGGATGATCTGGTGATCCCAACACTTCTAAGCTTTCCTAAGAGTTGTCACAACTAATAGGATTCAGTGAATGGGAGGGAGAAGCTGCTAGGGTAGGAGTGATTATGATCTGACTTCGTACAAGAAGAGATTCAACGTAATACTAGAGATGGATCCTCACCAAATAATGATGATGAGCATAATTGTGCCTTATTTGGAAGGGAAAATAAATTGAAACAGAATAAATTACATTCCAAATTAGATTCTGGTCAGACAGGAAATATGAAGGACTTGTCAAATATTAAATATATTCATTCTCATGAGCTTGGACACTATGTTACAAAGTATCTACACAAGAAGGCTGAGAAGAATCCCTCAGGAGGAGAGGCAGGTGAAGCTCTTGCTTCACAATTTGAGTTGGATTTCACTCTCATTGCATGCATGGTGTCATCGGTTATGGGTTATGTGTGGTAGATGGATAGTGGAGCTTCATTCCATATGAATGGAAACAAAGACTTCTCCAGCAACTTGGAGGAGAAGGATCTCCATATGCACATCAAGATAGGAGATGACGGGAAGTACAACGTGACTGACATAGGTAATGTTACATGTATGTTCATGGTTTAAAGAAGAATTTAGTTTCATTTTCCATGTTGGAATACCCTGGCTATGATGTGATATTTATCAAAGGAATTATGTTCTTTCGACAGAAGGCCACGGGACAGATGAAGAAGATTGGGTTTTTGGTAAATAAACTCTAGAAATTGGATGTAGAAGGTTCTGTTTCCTTGAGCAAAAAATATGAGAAGTTGCAGAGCCAAGACATCGGTGACTTATGGCATAGAATATTGGGCCATCTACACCATGGCGCCTTGAAGATCATGTAGCAGAATTCTAAAGGACTTCCCAAGGGTGCACTTGAACAATGACATACATGCAAAGGATGTACATTGGGGAAGTACACCAAAGCCACCTTTCATTATAAGGATAGTCGAGTGAAGGTGATCCTTGAAATATTTTACTCATATGTGTGTGGACCGTTCTCGACAGACTCCATAGAAAAAAAGGGCATTATGTGATTTTTGTAGACATTTTTTCATGCAACTGTTGGATATTATTCATGTAGAAGAAATATGAGACGTTCTCAAAATTTTGTGAGTGCAAAGCACTTGTCGAGAAAGATACAAGGAAAAGGGTGAAGGCTGTCACGAGCGACAATGGTGGTGAATACATCTCGAATGAATTAAAGAACTTCTATGATTTAGAAGGAATTGGATGAGAATTTTTGTCACCTTATAACCCACAACAAAATGGGGTTGGAGAAAGGAAGAACAAAACCATTGTCGGACCAGCACGAGTGATGTTGCATGATCTGGTCCTTTGTTACATGTGCGGGCTGAAGAATGAAACACAATAGTATTTGAGCAAAATAAAAGTCTTCATTAGTTTATCGGGATGATTACTCTAGAGGAGGATTTTTCCAGTAAGAAACTAGATGTGGTGCAGTTTAAAATTTTGGTTCATCAGTTTATTTGCATGTAACCAAATATGTCGGGAAAAATCTAGAGCCAACAGTTGAGTTGGGAATATTTGTTAGGTACACTGATACACCTCATAACTATCGATTGTACTTTCCATCTCACAAGATGACACTGGTGAGGAGAAATGTGAAATTCGATGAAGAGAAGGCCATGTGAATTTACCTTGAGATGGAGCTTCATTTGCATGTAGTTAATGAGATCTTAGCTCCAAAAGAAGAACCTCAAGATGTGGAGCAGCCACAATTAGAGGAACAGAGAGTGGAAGCACCCACTCATGCAAAGACATGAAGAGACAGAAGGAAGCGCACAAGAGAGGCTCAGAGGTTGGTGCTTGATGGTAGAGAGAATTTGGGAGCACACATATCACAACGCAAGCATAGACGGTCCCTAGAGTAGTAAACTAGCTACAAGGCTCTTATGAGAAAGAGTGTAGAGATTGAGCCATCATCATTCAAGGAATAAATGTGGAAACCTATTTGGGTTGATGACATGGCTGAGGAGTATGAATCCATTATCAGAAATAGTGCATGGGAAGTTGTCCCAAGACAGGAGGGGAAGTCACTTGTAGGATGCAGGTGGATCTACAAGGTGAAGCAAGAAGCAGATGGGAATGTTGAAAAACAAAAGGCCATATTTGTGGCTAGAGGGTTCTCTTAGGTGGAGGGAATTGATTACAATGACACTTTTTCTCCAGTTGCAAGGTACTCATCAATCAAATCTATCCTTGCATTTTCATCACATATGGGATAGGAGATACATTATATGGATGTAAAGATATCCTTCCTCAGTGGAGTGATTGAGGAAGAGGTGTACATTGAGCAACTGGAAGGTTTTGAGACCTTCGAAAGAGAGTCGCATGTGTGCATACTTAAGAAAGTGACGTATGAACTAAAACAAGCGATTTTAGTTCATCCATATAATCATATATCTATGTAAAAAATAGGATATTTTTTAATGAAATTGGTGAATATGTTTCACAAAAAGCGTGAAATGATAGTCTATTTGCCAAATTCCTCCCCTAAAATTGTGCGTGTTTCTAACTAGTATCATTAAATATAATAAAATATGATAAACTTATCCATTTCTTAATCAAGTCTACTAATTGAGTAGCTTATATATATTTGAAATATCATCCAAGTAATTTCTTAACTAAAAAAAGGTTTCAAACAACTTCTGTGCATTGCAAATCATTTAATATATTAAACAAATCAAAAATTTCATTGAAAAAACTTCATCTAAATTGTTGTTATATATTTTAAACAAAGAATAAAAAGGGGTACAATATCACTAAAATGATAATATTTTAAGTTACTTTCACATTGATTATATTTTAAACAAAGAATTAAAAAAGGTACAATATCACTAAAATGATAATATTTTAAGTTATTATCACATTAATTTTATTGAAATTGAAATTAATAAAAATGAAAATATTTATTACTCTTAGAAAATATATTATAATGACATTAAGACTTTTACAAATTACATTAATAGCTATACAGTTTGTCAAAAATTACCCTGGTAAGATTGCATGATTGAATTCTTAATCATACAACTTTATTGTCCAAGCAGTGAGACACATTTAATTACGTGATTGTGATGTCTTTTCTTAATTCATCGACAATGTACCATGATTTAGCATAGTCGAACATTGTAAATAATTGATCTTCAATTTCGCTGGGGCCATATATCGATTTTAGTAATATCACGTTTATCTTATTATTATTATTTGCAATGAGATGAGGCTTTAGATGTCTAATCGTGTCGTCACCTGACCTCTATTTTCTTTTTAAGAGTACTGATCGTTTAGAATTCTGTTGAGTGGCCCTCCTCAAAAACCTTGAAAAAATTTAGGCTACTAAGTGCTAATTCTCTCAAGAAGTGCTTCCTTCTATAGTTGGCATAAAAAAATAGCAATGGTTCTTCATCCTTCTTCTATTCTTCCTGCAAATCATCGAATGTCGAAATCAAAGAGTTCACAATATTAATTTTATGTTGAAATAAAGTACTAAATTCTGCAGTTATGAGTTTTTCGTTCGATTATTTATATATCTCTATAGCAGCATAAAAAATCTTCATTGAAATATTCCTCAAAATACCATTTTTATATGCTCAACAAGCTTTTGGTATTATGTCATCACTTGCATGAGTATATAAGGGGGTTCTTACAACACTTGAGAAATTAAAATCTTTAAAAATATAAGCAAGATATGCAGGAAAGAAACAAATTCAAAGAATTGATTCTAAGGAAATAAAATGTGCAAGAAAAACTAGGTAAAGAGAATACCAAATTGCAACATGTCACCAAGGTCAATTCCCTAAGCACCTCCTCAAAAACGATGCCAAAATGTTCAGTGTAAACAACAACCTAAAATTTAGTTTTCAATATAGGATGTCGTAAACTTTGGGGCACAACACTATAAATTCTAGAGAGATCCCTTAACAATATGTAAATTAAATTCTAGTCTAAGTTACACATCAATATCTTTACAACATCATGAAAACAACAATTAATTCAAATCCCACACTCAAGGGAAACTTTAGAAAACATAAAAATTAATCCTATAATTTTTTAAAGCAACCGTAATTATTGATCAATTGAAATCAAAACCAACCTTTTGACAATTTAAAGAGAAAAATATTCTATTAAATCAATTTAAAAACCAAAGCATAATCTCCATATTTTATTCCTACAGTATGATATATTTTCTACTCTTTCATGAAAATCAATCAAAATTCACTCTATCATGCAAACTAATCAAATTCACTTTCAAAGAAAATGGAAACCTTTCACAAATATCCAAATAAGTTCCCAAACTTCATCAAGAATATTATCTAAAAACACAATGGTGTATTATAAGACCATCAATTAAAAAGAAATCATTTTCTACAAACAAAATATCTCATAATCAAATTGTTGTCATATTCTTTTATCCATACAACTCATAATTAAATATTATCAAACCACTATTAATAAACTCCAAATATTCACTAGTGCTATGGAAGGAAGTCAAAATAAGGAATGGATATAAAGAACTCCTAAAACAAGAATTGGTACATTAATCTACAAGAAAACAAATATTTTCTCTCTATTTTACACAACATCTTGCACTTGTTGTATTGCCTGTACTCTATGCAATTTTTCATAGCACAATGCACAAAGCAAGTAGCCTACCACTATTGAATACACCTGGGTCAAAGGTATTTGTAGAAGGGTTGAATACCCTATATCAATAATTCCTACTATAAAATAATTAAATCCTAAGCATACTCCAGCATAGAGCTCCTCAGGCATGATTATCAAGGTGTATCAAAATCTATCAAAGTGAAATGTCAACCATGCACAAAATTAGACCAGATCAGACTCAACTAATATCCCAAAACCTTTGTAAACTAATATCTTTAAAACTCACAAACCTAAGTGACCTTGTGTACTACCCAAATGATCTATAATCAATGCAACTTCAAGAATGACTCAAAAAAGGCCGAGAAATATTCCTGTGACCAAACCTTAATTATATTACAGATTTGGTGCGTGTAAAAGAACAACAATAGAGGTCAATGATACATCAATCGGAACACAAACCAAGGGTATTAACATGGGAATATTCAGTATGCATTTAGAATAAAATGACAAATAACCTTGAAATTTGTCAACTAAGATTATGGAGGACCAGATCTAACAGTCACACCAGTATTCACATAAAACCACGCTTGCACTATGAATTCCTCATTCAATTGATCATGTAACAAAGAATAAATCCTTAGATTAACATCCATATCACAAGAGGTAAATTATATCTAACATTAATGCCGAACCTTTCACGGTCGCTACTGGTTCTTCAACTATTTATATTGGATTTTAGTCATGAGAATATTGTTACATACACATTTATAGGAAGAGATCAAAGAAGTGCATAAATATATATATTAACCAACACAATTATAAAATTTCCAAACACACAGTAAATGACATAAAACAAACCAATGCTAAGTACATATAAAATTCACACCACAATGGGTCATTGAGCTAGGCTAGTGGGCCCAACCAAACCAACTCAACCCAATACTCAAATAATTAAATAAAAAATGAGAGATAATCTTTCATGTGTGAAGATCATAGGAACAAAAATCAAGCATGAGAACCTTTCTATTGAACAAATTCAATCCCTATTACTTCGAGGAGAGTAAGAGTCCAGTGCCTAGAAAAGGGGTTCACCCTCCTAATATAAAGCATCAACAATACTATAGTAACATCATTGTCCCCTTGTATAGGGCCATATTCCATTTATATATATATATATATATATATATATATATATATATATATATATATATATATATATATATATATATATATATATATATATATATATATATATATATATATATATTATTACAACGTTATGTTATAATAACTTGAAAAAACATCGACAATTTCAGTATGGATCACAACAGTTCTATTTGGTAAAATTACAAATAATTTCTTGGAGATCCAATACAAGGAAAATTTAAAAAGAAACTCCTTTTTTCTTGAGTATATGTTAATTGCAAAGTCTCAGTTTTAAATAGAGAAATCATATCTTTTTTAACTTTCTATTTGGCCACCTTAATAATCATCTTATGCATCGACTCTCTAGCTAAGTGATGTCATCGAGAGAAATACTCAGCCTTCGATTCTAGTAAAGAGTCTTTGCGACTACAAAATGGTCATGGTCCTTCGTGGCTACCTCCAACAACAACGATCTCGACTAGTGTAGGTAGCCCACAACTCATGATAAAATGGTGCAATAATACTATGGAGTACAAGAACTCTATACACGATGTAAGAGTGTGAGTACAGGATCAAGGCCATCTAGCATGCCTCGATCAATCATGTATATAAAGCAATTTATCCCAATTCTAGACCTAAAGACACACAGATCAATCATTAATAACAATTTTAGAGTTAAATATTGTTGAAATAAGGGATATGTGTCAGATAGTAAACATTTTCTTAACATTGTAAAAAAATTCACAAAACTATGATAGTAACTGTAGAAAGCATGAGGAATTTCAAAGTAAAAGGTGATGTAAAATTAGACAAAACGAAGGCATGACAAGTTTAATGAATTTAATTAATAAAAATATAATTAATATATATATATATATATATATATATATATATATATATATATAATGATAATAAACTAATATCCATTGTATCATGTAAAATTAAAATAATTAATCATGTTTGTAATTTTTACATTTCAAAATTCCATATTTGAATTTAATTTATAAACATATAAAACTTATATATATCCTCAAATTAAAAAATTAAGTTAAAAAAATTATAAATTATGTAGGGAAAGATTCAAAACAAATATAAATTTGGTTACTTTGAATAAAAGAGATTACTAATTTTATATGATGAAAATCTGGTGCATTATCGTTTCTCGAAGCGATGGTTTGTAAGGTTTTTTCACTACCTATAAACTATATCTAGCCACTACTCATGAGTTTAGGTGTGGGGTGCCATGGATCATCCTTTTCTATGAAGAAAAATTTCTGATCTACGTATTTTTGTAGGAGGAAAGAAACCCTCTTTACCAATATGTGCATTGGGCTAATGCATGCAGTAAATTATCTTTCCTTGTGGCATTAAGGGTGAATACTCTACAAGAGTGCGAACGTGTAGTGCAAAATTATGGAAGCGAAAAAAATTTGATGATTGGGAGAGTAATGACGGCATTCTAGTTCATTAGGGTTTTTCAAAGCGATGGTCAGTAGGATGTTTTCGTTGCTCATAATCTGTATCTAGCCATCTCTGGTGAGTTTGCGTGTGGGGTGGCATGGATATGACTTTTTTATGAAGTAGAATGATAGATATACATATTTTTGTAGGAGGAATACAACCCTCTCTATCAGTCTATGCACTCGGCTCATGTATGCAATATATTTTCTTTCCTTGTGGCATTAAGGGTGATGACTCTACAAGAGTGTGAAGAGAGAATTAAATAAATGTGTGATGTTGGTGGAAGGGATGTAAGAGTTTTTAGTGGGTATATTTGGGGTAAAGGTGGAGGTGTTAACCACTTTTTTATATCTAGGGGTTTCAAATTTTGATTAGGGGGGGATAATTTCAAATTTTTTTAAGGATCCAAAGTAGGAAATAAATCCTGATAGAGGCTTGGTTAGTGCAACTAGTTTCAGATTTGAAAAATAAGGTAGAGGAAAAATTGGGGTTTCTATAAAATGTCTGGAACCTAATTTATTGGGGGGAATTATTGTAATATTTCATTAAATTGAAATAGTACGACATAGAATACAATTCTACAATCATTATAAATTTAATATTGTAGGGTGGAGCCACAAGATTGAGCATTCCACCTAGAACACATTTAGTAGTTAAGGGTCGAAGCTTTTTTAAGAATGCAGTGGAGGGAAAGTTTCCACGCAAGACAAACAATTCCCAAACCTGACTATCCCAGGACCTTAACTAGTTGAGAAGATGGAGAAAGCAACATATTTTCCAGTAAAATTTCCAGAAGTAAGTGTGATTTTAGCCATTCTGCAAGCTAGAGATCTGATATGCCAATTTAATGGGTTATAGCTCGAGTTTGAAGATCTACATCAATGGATATACCTCAACAAGACTAAAATTTGTGATATCTACTTGTGCATAAAGGATTCTTTTGTGGTTCATTTTTTACAATAAAAAAATCTAGAATATGTCATAAACAAAGGGCCATGGTTTTGGGTAAGGGTGGGTCTCTTTGTCACCCCATGGTTTCTAGATTTTTATACCACAGCAACGATGGTTACAAAGATTCTAGTATGGGTGAGGTTTCTCGATATATTGCTTCCTTTTTTGCACTATCAAGTATTAGAAGGTATTATAATTCATTGGGGAGATTTCTAAAGATGGATTGAGAAAGAATGGACAAAGGTATCTTTACATTGCATGAATTCATGTGAATATGGACTTAATCAAAGGCCTACTAGATCACATCCATCTCACTCATCAATATTTCAAGTGGACATAGTGGCTAGACTTTGAAAATTGTTGAAATTGGCAATAAGAAGAGGCTTCTAATTTAATTTTCCTTTATTTAGGTTAGAAGGAAATTATAATTCCACATCACATCATAGCTTATATGAGTTATCTAAGTCACGAACACTTAATTACCTCAGTCAATTTGAGTTGAGGGTCAAACTCGAGGCATGTAGAGTTCTATATAAGTTTTAGGGGGTCGAGTTACAATTTATTTTGAGTTGCAATTATTTAACTTAATTATTTAATTTAAAATTAGTTTAACTAGTTCTAACTCATGGAGGAACTAGTGAGAGGGCCAATGAATTAAATCTGATTTAATTCACATCCATTTTTCAATTATATAATTGATAATTCACTATAGATACTTGTTGCATGTCTGTTCTAAGGAAGACCCAATTGCGATTGGAGTTAAATGAAAGTGTACTATCGGTTGTATAATTATAAAATTGTATAGTTCATGCATGAGGCCAGCATAAGGCATTAGACGTATTGAAAAATTATTAATTGGGAATTTCCTAATTAATAGGGTTTCAGTTTCCCTAGGGATTCCAAAAGCAAGGCGGGGCATCCATAGGGAAGAAATTAGTTAAATATTGAACCAAAGCCTTACCAGGATAGAGTGAGATAGTTAGAGATAGTGCATATAGATCTAAAGCCCGAGATAATAATTGAATGGTTTCATATTTTGACTTATGAAATATACATATAGTGGAGTTTTTATTTGATGCTTTCCCCAAATAAATCTTTGTGTTGTGCGATTGAAATAATTTCTCTTTCTTGTTTATGTGATTGTTCAATTGTAATTGGTTTCCACAATTTGTAGAATAGATTCAAGTATTTTTTTAGAATATTACAATATATGTTGAAACTCTGTCGATTTTCTACATGTTACCAAAGCATCAATCAATATAGAAAAGAAAAATGCGAGTGTGTTTTGAACAGGTGAATCAAATTTGTAGATCTACTTTTCAGGACCAACGGCAGAACAAGGATGTCTGTCTTTCGATCGAGACTCGAATATTCACTTAAGGGTAGTTTGAATTACATAGATTGGAAGGACAAGGTGGAAGAATTTTTAGAAGAAAAAAATCTGAAGGAGTTCATAAAAATTGATATTCTCAGGCCCACAACGACATATGCTCAAAATGTAGATGCATGGAAGAATAATGTAGCAAAAGCGAGAAGGATTCTATGAGAAGGAGTTTGAGATAATATTGTCTCGAAGCTCCATGGAAAGGAAACTCCATATGTTATGTGAAAGGAATTAAAATATTTTTCTCAGAACAACAGCGACCACATGAAGTTGGCACTGAACGAAAAGCTCAGAAAAATAAAAATGGAGAAAGGAGACACAATTCAAAAATACTTTATGAATTTCACTCAATGTCGAGATGAGATTGAAGTGTTGGTGTTACAATTTCGGAGGATGATCTGGTGATCCTAACACTTCTAGGCCTTCCTAAGAGTTTTCACAGCTACTAGTATTCGGTGAATGGGATGGAGAAGCTACCAGAGTAGGAGCGATTATGATCCGAATTAGTACAAGAAGAGATTAAGCATAATACCAGAGATGGATCCTCACCAAAGAATGACGATGAGCATAATTGTGCCTTTGATGGAAAGGAAAATAAAAGGAAACGGAAGAAATCACATTCCAAATCAGAATCTGGTCAAATGGGAAACAAAAAGGATTTATCAAAGATTAAATATATTCACTCTCATGAGCTTGGACACTATGTTCCAAAGTCTCTACACAAGAAATCTAACAAGAATCCCTCAGGAGGAGCGGAACGTGAAGCTCTTTCTTCACAATTTGAGTTGGATATCACTCTCATCGCATTCATGGTGTCATCGGTGATGGGTTATGTGTGGTAATTGTATACTGGAGCTTCATTCCATATAAATGGCAAGAAATACTTCTTCAGCAACTTGGAGGAGAAGGATCTCCAGATGCACATCAAGATGGGAGATGACGGGAGGTATAGCACGGCTGACATAGGTAATGTGTTGGAAATATTGTCATTGATGGCAAAGGAATTGGAAAAGACAGGAGCAGCACCTAAACTATCCATAAGGCAAAAGATATAGAGAGGTAGCAGAGGCAGTAGATGAGATAAGGCAGTAGATGAGATAGAGCAGTAGAATTGAATTAGGGGTTTAATACAGTTTGCAAAGGAGATGAAGAACTATGGAATTGTGCTAAGTATGGATGAGTAATTTCATAATGGGTAGAGGATACCTTCGGTATGAAATCATTGTTGCAGAGTTAGGGATATGTGTATTATATGTATATTGATTTATGTAATTCTTGTGTGGAATCCCCTGAACCTCTGTATAAGTCTTTGCGTATGGAGTTAAAAGTGAAACCCTGTTGAGGAATAATGGTGGCAGAGATATGATTTTTTTGAATGTACAGGTAGAAGCGGAACTGTGACAAGATAGAACTCCGAAATGGAAGGTTGACATGTTATATATATCATAGTAGAATTGAAGAATGATATTGAATTGTCACGAGTTTATGTTTGTAAGGAAATCCCGTCGGAAGAGAACTACATTTGTTCATTGATTATTGGAAATCCTGCCAAAGATAGACCAGAGTTATAGCGCAAACCTAGACTAACCCTTTGGAATCATGAACGGAACCTTGAGCGAAGGGCGGAATCACGAAGGAGGAACAGTGAAGGCGGTTTATGGTTTTCATCACACCGCTTTCAACGGGCAAGCGGTATTCAAGAGGTGGGGAGCGATTCCATAGAACGGGCGACACGCGTCCCTGTACGATTTTACAAAACCACTTTTCATTATGCGCCGTCGCGCGTTATAGTTCGACCCAAGACACCCAGGGATATCGTTGAGCGTCGTTGATCTGGGAAGGGGTCATCGAACGGTCGTCATTTGTTAAAGATGCACGAAGTTTAACACAGGTACGGCGGACCATCGCTTGTTAACGTTTGGAATCGGAGGTCGAGCGATATACATATACGTCGTTGATCTGGAAGCTTGCTAATCTAACAGTGATCGGACGCTGGACTTGCGCAAATATTACTGTGGTACGATGGGCATATTGGATTGGCCATTGACTATGTATGTGGGTACAGGGGTCAAAGATTTATCGTAATATTAATTTATTTGGAAGCGTTGGATGTTTCTATAAAATCCGAAGGGTTAAATTCAAAAGTTGTAAATATATTTATTTGTCAATTTATTTAAAATTGATAAATAAATTAAAAAGAAATCAAAAAGCCCCATGGGACAAACTAAAAATACTGACAGAGAAATACCACTAGCGGTTCGTGGTTTTGACTCATGGTTTTAATAAAGGAAAAACTATATAAGGAGAAGAAAAATAGAGAACAATGTGTGTGCATGGAAAGGGTGGTGAATAAAAATTTCTAAGGAATATCTGCAAGGGTGAACTCTGATCTTAACTGATATATCTGAATCTACGATGCACCCATGGATAGAATGATCTAACAACGATGAATCTCTGATTGAATGACGGACGAAATCATAAAGAACTGGTGTGAGTATACAGAAAATAAATAAATCTGGTGACCGACAAGGTATGTCGTATGGAAACTGGTGGATCCAATTTGAAAATTGATGAAGTGTGGTCCACAGTGGTGCTAAGGGTTGAAGCCTTCAGTGAGGGGGTTGTAGCTCCCTTCCAGTGGTAGCTGGTAAACGAGAGCAGGGGGTAGTAGCTCCCTTCCAGGAGAGGCTGGTAAACGAGAGAAGGTTGTAGCCTTCTGCAGGTGGGTGCCTGCATGCTGGTATAAGTTTGCACCAGCATATATTGTAAGAAGCTTTCTCTATAATAAATATTGAAGACTAAGATTACAGCAGCGGTGGTTTTCTCCCGAATTGGGTTTCCACCTTAAATCCTGGTGTTCATATCAGTTGTTTATGTTTGATGGTTTGTTCTGTTATTTATGTTCATGCTTAATGCTTATTTGATGCAATGCTCTAAGTAAAGACACAATAAGATATCTGGACATACATATTGGATGTAGTTCTGTAACATATGGTTTTAAGAGAAAGAAAAGAAAAATTTTTCAGCCCAAAATACTGATTCATCCCCCCTCTCAACATTTTTCCCAAAAATTGGTATCAGAGCCGGTCCTTCTGAAAAAGCTTAGCCGCTAGAAGGAAGATCAAGCAAGATGAGCAATCAAGATGGAACAGCATCTATCAGGCCTCCGCTCTTTAACAGAAACAATTTAATCTTCTGGAAAACAAGGATGAGATCCTATCTTCAGTCTCTGGGAGCAGAGGTATGGGAAATTGTTGAACAAGGATATCAATACCCAGCTGCAGTACCAACTGATCCGACGGAAAGAAAGAATTTTGAAACGAATGCAAAGGCAGTCAATGCTCTATTGGGAAGTCTAACTGAATCAGAATTTGTCAAATTCATGCAGCTGAATACATCCAAGACAATATGGTACAAAATCATTCTACGTTATGAAGGTGATGCAAAGGTAAAAAGTGCTAAACTCCAAACTCTCAGAATTCAATATGAGAATCTAAAAATGGATAATGAGGAGAGCATTGCCAATTTCTTTTTACGTCTTGATGATATTTTAAATCGTATGAGAAATCTGGGAGAAACAATAACCGAATCTACCTTGGTTGAGAAAGTCTTAAGATCACTAACAACAAAATTTGAGTCAAAAGTTTATGCCCTTGAAGAAAAGCAGGATCTTCAAAACCTTACTGTGGTGCAACTTCATGGCATACTAACTGCATATGAAATGAGAAGAGGAGGACCTTCTGAAGTCAAAGAAGCAGTCTTTAGAACTTCTACAAAAGGGAAGGAAGTACAAAAAATAGAAGGATCAGGATATATCTTAGAAGAAGACGAGATAAACTTTGTAAAGAAACTTCAACTTGGCACAGGACGGTTCAGAGGTAAGCTTCCTTTCAAATGTTTTGATTGTGGAAGAGTTTTTCATTATGCTGCTAAATGTCCTTATAAAGAAACACATAAAAAGGGGAAGGAAGTAGCAAAAAGGAATAAGAATCTTTTTAGCACTAGAAAGAGTTACTATACTCATGAAGACAGTGATGGGTTATCTGATAGTGAGGAAGAATGTGAACAAGATCTTAGACTTCTCATGGCATTTGAAAAAGAATCTAGAGAAGAAAAAGATACTTTTGTGGATGCTCTTGAAGACAGTGATTTTCTTGATGAAAACAATAAACTCAAAATTTGCTTAGAAGAAAGTAAAATAATCATAGAAAATTTGAAAAATCAGATTGAAGAAAAGGAGAAACACAATGATAAATTAGAGTGTGAAGTAGTAAGTCTAAGAAAAGAACTTGAGAAAGTAAAAACTCTGAATCTTAGATTTGCTAAAGGATCTGAAACATTAGATGATATTATCAAGGTACAACGTTCTCCTCTTATAAAGACAGTTCTTGGATATATTGGAGAATCTTCTCAGGCTTCAGCACCAAATTATCTAAAAGCAGTTACAGCTGGTTTACAACACGCTGCCACTCAGCAAGGGAATAAAGAATCTTTACAGATAAAGCATGATCATCTCAATTCAAAGAACACTAACAGGAATGTCTTTCAAAGAAACACCAATCAACAAGTAAATTCATATAGAAGAGTTTATGATCGCAGAAATTTCTTCTTCAGTGGACAATGTTTCTCATGTCACAATTTTGGTCATAAAGTTGTTCAATGTGTTGCATATAAAACCATCATGACAAGAGAAGCAAGAAAGAAAAGGATTGATATTGAAACAAAGAGGAATACTTATAACAACTTTTCTCCTCTTCAAAATGAATTTGAATGCGCTTATTGCAATAACTTTGGCCATGAAGAATCTGAATGCAGGAGCAAAGTTCAGCCAAAAGAACATGTTCCTTCAAGCTCCAAAGTATGGAAAAAGAAGGAATTACAAGTTGAAAATTGTGGCATAATGTTATTTGCAGAAGATGAAGAAAACCAATGGTACATTGATAGTGGATGCTCAAGACATATGACAGGTGATAAAGACAAACTTCTTGCATATAATGCTCTAGAAAAAGAAAAAAATGTTACATTTGGAAATGATACTCCTGCGGTCATTAAGGGAAAAGGGTCTTTTTTTCTAAAAGAAAAGGTGAAAGCTAATGAATTCATGTATGTGGATGGATTAAAACATAACTTGTTAAGTGTAAGTCAAATGTGTGATCAAGGAACTGAAGTTGTCTTTAGTTCAAAAGAATGTGTGGTACATGATCTTGATACAGGTAAAGCAATTATAAAAGGAAAAAGAACTCCAAACAACCTGTATGTATTGAAGAACTGCAAAGAACAATGTTATTTGAGTAAATCTTCAGAAAATTGGCTATGGCATAGAAGGTTGGGGCATCTGAGCTTCTCTCAAATCAACAAATCAAACAGACTTAAAGCTGTTCGTGATCTTCCCAATATTACTCTACCTGAAAATATCATATGCAAATCTTGCCAATTCGGCAAGCAAACCAGGGTACAATTTAATGCCAAGGAAGGATCATCAAGTAAGCCTCTTGAACTCATTCATACTGACATATGTGGACCTATGAGGAAAAAGTCACCATGTGGTGAAGAATACTATATCTTATTCATTGATGATTTCTCTAGAATGTGTTGGATTGGGCTGCTTAAACACAACGATGAAGCATTTGAGAAATTTCAGATCTTTAAAGTACTAGTTGAAAATGAATTAGATCTAAAAATCAAGTGTCTCGGATCTGATCGAGGAGGAGAATATACATCAAATGAATTCCTTGAATTTTGTGAACAACATGGCATAAAAGGACAGTTTTATGTAGTTGGGACTCCACAACAAAATGGTGTCGCAGAAAGAATGAATAGAACAGTTCAACAAATGGCTAGAGCTATGCTTGATGATTCCGGAACACCTGACACATTTTGGGGAGAAGCAGCACATACAGCAGTAAACATTCTCAACAAGGCACATGTTCGTGTAAATAGTGATAAACTCCATATGAACTCTGGTATGGTAATCCTCCCACTATAAAGAATTTTAGAATTTTTGGAAGCAAATGCTTTATCAAGAATAATGATGAAAAACTTGGCAAGTTTGAACCCAGAGCAGATGAAGGAATATTTCTTGGTTACTCCTCTAGGAGTAGGGCATATCAATGTTACAATAAAATACTTCGGAAGATTTTTGAATGTATTGATGTTGTTATTGATGAGTTTTCTGCCGGCTCCAAAAGTAGAAAAGCAACATGATTGAAGATGATGATGACGAAGGATATCCTTACACATCAAATAGTAATAATTAAAAGCAGTGAACCCGATGACGAACCCGAAGAGGATTTATGCCGAAAAGGCTCCATCTAGATATATTTTCAAAAAGAATCATCAGGAATCTCCAAATTTTGGAGAAGAAAAGGGATCAGGTGTACAAACAAGAAGGACTGCTGACATGATCTTCTGTGACCCTGAACATTCGACACTTGCTATTGAACACTCACCAGGCCATCAATTGACTAGCAAAGATGAATTTTGGATTCAAGCCATGAATGAAGAGATTGATCAAATTGAAAAGAATCACACTTGGGAATTAGTACCAAGACCTCATGACAAAAATTTCATTGGAACTAAATGGATATTCAAAACAAGTTAAATGAGAATGGGGATGTTATAAGAAATAAAGCTAGACTTGTTTGCAAGGGGTATGCTCAACAAGAAGGTATAGACTTTGAAGAAAATTTTGCTCCTATAGCTAGACTTGAAGCCATAAGAATGTTTCTTGCTTTTTCAAACTTCCAACAAATCAAAGTTTATCAAATGGATGTTAAATCTGCTTTTCTCAATGGTGATCTAGAAGAAGAAGTTTATATAGAACAACTAGAAGGATTCATTTTGGGAAATGATGAAAAACTTGTTTGTAGACTTAAAAAGGCTCTATATGGTCTCAAAAAAGCTCCAAGGGCATGGTATTATCGTCTTGACAAATATCTTCATCAACAAGGATTTTCAAAGGGGTCTGCTGATAGCAACTTATACACAAAAACTGAAAATAACAAACTATTGATTGTGGTTGTATATGTTGATGATATCATTTTTGGAAGTAATGAAGAGTCTATGAGTCAGAAATTTGCTTCTGTTATGCAGCAAGAATTTGAAATGTATTTACTTGGGGAACTAACATTCTTTCTTGGCTTGCAAGTGCAACAAGCAACAAATGGCATATTCTTATCACAAGAAAAATACCTCAAGCAAATCCTGAAGAAGTATGGCATGGAAGATTGCAAACCTGTAAGTACACCAATGATAACCAGATGTAATATCAGTTCTAATGATGATTCCCCCACGGTGAATCAACTAGAATACAGATCTATGATAGGAAGTCTAATTTATCTCACTGGGACAAGACCAGACATCATGCATGCAGTTGGGATTTTTGGACGATTCCAAGCTAATCCAAAAGAGTCTCATCTTCAGGCTGTGAAAAGAATATTCAAATATCTACAAGGAACTCAAGACTTTGGACTATGGTATCCAAAAAATGCTGATCTTACTCTTCATGCATACACTGATGCAGATTGGGCTGGAAGTGTTGATGATCGGAAAAGCACTAGTGGTGGTGCATTCTATATGGGGCCTCGGTTAGTATCTTGGTTTAGCAAGAAGCAAAGCTCTATTGCCTTATCTACAGTAGAAGCAGAATATGTGGCTACTGCATCATGTTGCACTCAACTTCTCTGGATGATGCAAACCTTACAAGACTTTCAAATCAAATGTTCACCTCCTATCTCCATTATGTGTGACAATACAAGTGCCATCAGTATCTCAAAGAATCCTGTTATGCATTCCAAGACCAAGCACATTCCCATAAAATATCACTTCTTACGTGAACAAGTGCTTGAACAAAAGGTGAAATTGGAGTATGTTTCCTCCAAAGAACAAGTTGCTGATATATTTACCAAACCTCTACCCAGGGAAGCATTCGAATATCTCATACAGAAACTGGGAGTAGTCTCTGCCATGCAGAGGATCAGGTCTACTTAAATACAAAAGATTAAATTGGTTGTGAGGTGCTGTTAGGCATCTCTGAATGCACAGGCTCAGGGGGAGCATTGGTCATATGAAAAGGATAAATTGTTGGTCGTATTATGTTTGAAGATGCAACATGGTCTCAGGGGGAGCATGGCATTATCGGTTCAAAGGATCTTGATCAAAATCTTTTCCATTGATGTCAAAGGGGGAGGAAAAGAAACAAAGGGCTTCTGTAAGGCCATCGGAGGAAGATTATTGTCATCAATGCCAAAGGGGGAGATTTTTGGAAACATTGTCATTGATGGCAAAGGAATTGGCAAAGACAGGAGCAGCACCTAAACTATCCATAAGGCAAAAGAGACAGAGAGGTAGCAGAGGCAGCAGATGAGACAGAGCAGTAGAGTTTAATTAAGGGTTTAATACAGTTTGCAAAGGAGATGAAGAACAGTGGAATTGTGCTAAGTATGGATGAGTAATTTCATAATGGGCAGAGGATACCTTCGGTATGAAATCATTGTTGCAGAGTTAGGGATATGTGTATTATATGTATATTGACTGATGTAATTCTTGTGTGGAATCCCCTGAACCTCTGTATAAGTCTCTGCGTATGGAGTTAAAAGTGAAACCCTGTTGAGGAATAATGGTGGCAGAGATATGATGTTTTTGAATGTACAGGTAGAAGCGGAACTGTGACAGGATAGAACTCCGAAATGGAAGGTTGACATGTTATATATATCATAGCAGAATTGAAGAATGATATTGAATTGTCACGAGTTTATGTTTGTAAGGAAATCTCGTCGAAAGAGAACTACATTTGTTCGTTGATTATTGGAAATCCTGCCAAAGATAGACCAGAGTTATAGCGCAAACCTAGACTAACCCTTTGGAATCATGAATGGAACCTTGAGCGAAGGGCGGAATCACGAAGGAGGAACAGTGAAGGCGGTTTATGGTTTTCATCGCACCGCTTTCAACAGGCAAGCGGTATTCAAGAGGTGGGGAGCGATTCCATAGAACGAGCGACACGCGTCCCTGTACGATTTTACAAAACCACTTTTCACTGTGCGCCATCGCGCGTTATAGTTCGACCCAGGACGCCCAGGGATATCGTTGAGCATCGTTGATCTGGGAAGGGGTCATTGGACGGTCGTCATTTGTTAAATATGCACGAAGTTTAACACAAGTACGGTGGACCATCGCTTGTTAACGTTCGGCATCAGAGGTCGAGCGATATACATATACGTCGTTGATCTGGAAGCTTGCTAATCTAACGGTGATTGGACGCTAGACTTGCGCAAAGATTACTGTGGTACGATGGGCATATTGGATTGGCTATTGAATATGTATGTGGGCCCAGGGGTCAAATATTTATCGTAAGATTAATTTATTTGGAAGCATTGGATGTTTCTATAAAATCCTAAGGGTTAAATTCAAAAGTTGTAAATATATTTATTTGTCAATTTCTTTAAAATTGATAAATAAATTAAAAAGAAATCAAAAAGCCCCATGGGACAAACTAAAAATACTGACAGAGAAATACCACTAGCGGTTCGTGGTTTTGACTCATGGTTTTAATAAAGGCAAAACTATATAAGGAGAAGAAAAATAGAGAACGATGTGTGTGCATGGAAAGGGTGGTGAATAAACATTTCTAAGGAATATCTGCAAGGGCAAACTCTGATCTTAACTGATATATCTGAATCTACGATGCACCCATGGATAGAATGATCTGACAACGATGAATCTCTAATTGAATGACGGACGAAATCATAAAGAACTGGTGTGAGTATACAGAAAATAAATAAATCTGGTGACCGGCAAGGTATGTCGTATGGAAACTGGTGGATCCAGTTTGAAAATTTATGAAGTGTGGTCCACAGTGGTGCTGAGGGTTGAAGCCTTCAGTGAGGGGGTTGTAGCTCCCTTCCAGTGGTAGCTGGTAAACGAGAGCAGGGGGTAGTAGCTCCCTTCCAGGAGAGGCTAGTAAATGAGAGAAGGTTGTAACCTTCTATAGGTGGGTGCTTGCATGCTGGTATAAGTCTGCACCAGCATATATTGTAAGAAGCTTTCTCTATAATAAATATTGAAGACTGAGATTACAGTAGCAGTGGTTTTCTCCCGAATTGGGTTTCCACCTTAAATCCTGGTGTTCATATGTGTTGTTTATGTTTGATGGTTTGTTCTGTTATTTATGTTCATGCTTAATGCTTATCTGATGCAATGCTCTAAGTAAAGACACAATAAGATATCTGGACATACATATTGGATGCAGTTCTGTAACATATGGTTTTAAGAGAAAGAAAAGAAAAATTGTTCAGCCCAAAATACTGATTCACCCCCCCTCTCAGTATTTTTCCCAACATAATGTTACCTTTTGTAGGGAGTTTGGTACTCCTCTCACATTAAAATATGACATGTATGTTCATGGTTTAAAGAAGAATTTAGTTTCATTTTCTATGATGGAAGACTACGGCTATGATATGATATTTATCAAAGGAAAAATGTTCCTTCATCACAAAGCCATGAAACAGGTGAAGAAGATTGGGGTTCTGGTAAATAAACTCTATCATCCACCATGTGTCAATCAATCATGTATATAAAGAAATTTATCCACATTCTAGACTTGAAGATGCACATATCAATCATTAATAATAATTTTAGAGTTAAATATTGTTGAAACAAGGGAGATGTGTTAGCTAGTAAACATTTTATTAACATTGCAAAACAAAGCACAAAACAATGACAGTAACCATAGAAAGCATGAGGAATTTCAGAGTAAAAGGTGATGTAAAATTAGACAAAACAAAGACGTAACAAGTTTAATGAATTTAATTAATAAAAATATATTTAATATATATATATATATATATATATATATATATATATATATATATAAATAATGAGAATAAACTAATATCCATTATATCATGTAAAATTAAAATAATTATTCATGTTTTTTTTAATTTTACATATAAATAAATATAACTTATAAACATATACAACTTATATATATATCCTCATATTAAAAAATTAAGTTAAAGAAATTATAAATTATGTAGGAAAAGATTCGAAACAGATATAAATTTGGTTGCTGTGAATAAAATAGATTAATAATTTTATATGATGGAAATCTGGTGCATTAGGGTTTTTCAAAGCGATGGTTTGTAAGTTGTTTTCATTGCCTATAAACTATATCTAGCCACTACTCATGATTCTAGGTGTGGGGTGCCATGGATCATCCTTGTCTATGAAGAAAAATTTCTGATCTATGTATTTTTGTAGGAGGAAAGTAACCCTCTCTACCAATATGTGCATTAGGCTAATGTATGTAGTAAATTAGCTTTCCTTGTGGCATTAAGGGTCAAGACTCTGCAAGAGTGCGAATGTGTGGTGAAAAATTATGGAAGCGAAATTTTTTTGATGATTGAGAGAGAAATGATGGCATTCTCGAGCATTAGGTTTTTTCAAAGCGATGGTTTGTAGGATGTTTTTGTTGCTCATAATCTGTATCTAGCCATCTCCAGTGAGTTTGCGTATGGGGTGGCATGGATATGACTTTTTTATGAAGTAGAATGTTATATATACATGTTTTTGCAGGAGGAATACATAACCCTCTCTATCATTCTATGCACTCGGCTCCTGTATGAAATATATTTTCCTTCCTTGTGGCATTAAGGGTGATGACTCTATAAGAGTGTGAAGAGAAAAATAAATAAATGTGTGATGTTGGTGGAAGGGATGGAAGAGTTCTTAGTGGGTATATTGGGGGCGAAGGTGGAGGTGTTAATAACTTTTTTATATCTAGGGGTTTCAAATTTGGATTGGGGGGGATAATTTCATTTTTTTTGAAGATTCTAAATGGGAAATCAATCCTCATAGAGGCTCAGTTAGTGCAACTAGTTTCAGATTTGAAAAGAAGGTGTAGGAAAAATTGGGGTTTCTAGAAAATGTCCGGAACCTAATTTATGGGGGGGGGGGGGTTATTGTAATATTCCATTAAATTGAAATAGTATGACATAGAATAAAATTATAAAATCATTATAAATTTAATATTGTAGGGTGGAGCCACAAGATTGAGCATTCCACTTGGAACAAATTTAGCAGTTAAGGGTCCAAGCTCTTTTAAGGATGCAGTGGAGGGAAAGTTTCCAGATAGGACAAACAATTCCCAAACCTGACTATCCCAAGACCTTACCTAGTTGAGAAGATGGATAAAGCACCATATTTTCCAATAAATTTCTAGAATTAAGTGGGATTTTCACCATTCTAGAAGCTAGAGCTCTGATATGCCAATTTAATGGCTTATGGCCCGAGTTTGAAGATCTACATCAATGGATATACCTCAACGGGACTAAAATTTCTGATATCTACTTGTGCATAAAGGATTTATTTGTGGTTCGTTTTGACAATAAAAAATGATCTGGACTATGTCATAAGCAAAGGACCATGGTTTTGGGTAACGGCAGGTCTCTTTGTCACCCCATGGTTTCGATCTTTCTATACCAAAAAAATGGTGGTCACAAAGATTCCAGTATGGGTGAGGTTGCTCAATATACCACTTCATTTTTGGCACTATCAAGTCTTAGAAGGTATTATAATTCATTGGGGGGATTTCTAAAGATGGATTGAGAAATAATGTGCAAAGGTATCTTTACAATATTGAATGCATTCGTGTGGAGATAGACTTAATCAAAGGCCTACTATATCGCATCCATGTTTCTCATCAATATTTCCAATGGACATAGTGGCTACACTTTGCAAGTTGTTGAAATTGTCAACAAGAAGAGGCTTCTAATTTAATTTTCCTTTAATTATGTTATAAGGAAATTATAATTCCACATCACGTGATAGCTTATTGAGTTAACTGAGTCACGAAGACATAATTACCTCAGTCAATTTGAGTTGAGGGTAAAACTCGAGGCATGTAGATTTCTACCTAAGTTTTAGGGGATTCATTTACAGTTAATTTTGATTTGTAATTATTTAACTTAATTATTTAATTTAAATTCCGTTTAAGTAGTTCTAGTTGATGGAGGAACTAGTGAGAGGTCAAATGAATTAAATCGATTTAATTCACATGAATTGTTCAATTAGATAACTGATAATTCACTATAGATAGTTGTTGCATGTTAGTTCTAAGGAAGACCTAATTGACATTGGAGTTAAATGAGAGTGTACTATCGAATGTATAATTAAAAAATTGTACAGTTCATGCATGAGCCCAGCTCCAGGCATTTGATGTATTGCACAATCAGTAATTGGGAATTTCCTAATTAATAGGGTTTCTATTTCCGTAAGGATTCCGCAAGCATGGCAGGGCATCCATAGGGAAGAAATTGGCTAAGTATTGAACCAAAGCACGACTAGGATAGAGTGAGATAGTCAAAGATAGTGCAGACAGCTCTAAGGCCCTAGATAATAATCATATGGTTTCATATTCCTCACTTATGAAATATACATATAGTGGAGTTTTTATTTGATTCTTTCCCCAAATAAATCTTTGTGTGTGCAGTTGAAATAATTTCTCTTTCTTGTTTATGTGATTGTTCGATCGTAATTGGTTTTCATAATTTTGTAGAATAGATTCAAGTTTTTTTTTAGCATATTACAATATATGTTGAAACTATGTGTATTTTATACATGGTACTAGAGTATGAATCAATATAGAAGAGAAAAATAAGAGTGCATTTTGAACAGGTGAATCAAATTTGCATATCTACTTTTCTGGACCAGCAACAGAATAAGGATGTCTTTCTTTCAATTAAGACTCGAATATTCCCTTGAGGGCAGTTCAAATTACATAGATTTGAAGGAAAATATGGAATAATTGTTGGAATAAAATAAGGTGAAGGATTTCATAGACAGTGATTTTTCCAGGTCCACAACAACATATGCTCAAAATATTGATGCATGGATGAATAATGTAGCAAAGGCGAGAAGGATTTTTTTAGAAGCAGTTCGAGATAATAGTGTCTCAATCCTCAATAGAAAGGAAAATCCATATGCTATGTGGAAGGAATTAAAATATTTGTCTCAGAACAACAGCGACCACAAGAAGTTGGCACTGAAGGAAAAGCTCAGAAAAATCAAAAGGGAGAAGGGAGACACAATACAAAAATACTTTATGAAGCTCACTCAGTGTCGAGATGAGCTTGGGGTGTTGGTGTTATATTTTATAAGGATAATCTGGTGATCCTAACACTTCTAGGTTTTCCTAAGAGTTGTCACAACTACTAGGATTCAGTGAATGGGAGGGAGAAGTTGCTAGAGTAGGAGTGATTATGATCCGACTTCATACAAGAAGAGATTCAACGTAATACCAGAGATGAATCCTCACCAAATGATGATGATGAGCATAATTGTGCCTTATTTGGAAGGGAAAATAAATGGAAACGGAAGAAATTACATTCCAAAACAGATTATGGTCATACGGGAAACAAGAAGGACTTGTCGAAGATTAAATATATTCACTCTCATGAGCTTGGACACTATGTCACAAAGTCTCTACACAAGAAGGCAGAGAAGAATCCCTCAGGAGGAGCAGCAGGTGAAGCTCTTGCTTCACAATTTGAGTTGGATTTCACTCTCATCACATGCATGGTGTCATCGGTGATGGGTTATGTGTGGTATTTGGATAGTGGAGCTTCATTCCATATGACTGGCAACAAAGACTTTTTCAGAAACTTGGAGGAGAAGGATCTCCATATGCACATCAAGATAGGAGATGATGGGAGGTATAACATGACTGACATAGGTAAGGTTACATGCATGTTCATGGTTTAAAGAAGAATTTAGTTTCAGTTTCTATGTTGGAAGACCCTGGCTATGATGTGATATTTATCAAAGGAAATACATTCATTTGTCACAAGGCCACGAGACAGGTGAAGAAGATTGGGGTTCTGGTAAATAAACTCTACAAATTGGATATAGAAGATTTTGTTTCCTTGAGCACAAAAAAATGAGAAGTTGGAGAGCCGAGACATCAATGACTTATGGCATAGAATATTGGGCCATTTACACCATGGCGCCTTGAAGATCATGCAACAGAATTCGAAAGGACTTCCCAAGGGTGAACTTGAACAACGACATACATGCAAAGGATGTACATTGGGGAAGTACACCAAAGCCACCTTTCATTATAAGGATAGTCAAGTGAAGGATATCCTTGAAATATTTTACTCATATGTGTGTGGACCGTTCTCGACAGACTCCACGGAAAAAAAAGGCATTATGTGATTTTTGTAGACGTTTTTTAACGCAACTGTTGGATATTATTCATGCAGAAGAAATATGAGACATTCTCAAAATTTTGTGAGTGCAAAGAACTTGTCGAGAAATATACAAGGAAAAGGGTGAAGGCTCTCACGAGCGACAACGATGGTGAATACGTCTTGCATGAATTCAAGAACTTCTGTGATTTAGAAGGAATTCGACGAGAATTATTATCACCTTATAACCCACAACAAAATGGGGTTGCAGAAAGGAAGAACAAAACCATTGTCGGACCAACACGAGTGATGTTGCATGATCTGGTCCTATTGTTACACGTGCAGGCTGAAGAATGAAACACAATAGTATTTGAGTAGAATAGAAGTCTTCATCGGATTCTCGGGATGAGTACTCTAGAGGAGGGTTTTTCCAGTAAGAAACCACATGTGGCACAGTTTAAAATTTTGGTTCATTAGTTTATTTCCATGTAACGAAATATGTCGGGAAAAATATAGAGTCAACAGTTGAGTTGGGAATATTTTTTGGGTACATTGATACACCTCGGAACTATCGGTTGTACTTTCCATTTCACAGGATGACACTGGTGAGGAGAAATGTGAAATTTGATGAAGAGAAGGCCATGTGAATTTTCCTTGAGATGGAGCTTCAGTTGCATGTAGTTAATGAGATCTTAGCTCCAAAAGAAGAACCTCAAGATGTGGAGCAGCCACAATTAGAGGAACAAAGAGTGGAAGCACCCACTCATGCAAAGGCATGAAGAGACAGAAGGAAGGCACAAGAGAGGCTCAGAGGTTGGTGCTTGATGGTAGAGATAATTTGGGAGCACACATATCACATCGCAAGCATAGACGGTCCCCAGAGTAGTAAAATAGCTACAAGGCTCTTATGAGCAAGAGTGTAGCGATGGAGCCATCATAATTCGAGGAATAAATGTAGAAACTTATTTGGGTTGATGACATGGCTGAGGAGTATGAATCCATTGTGAGAAATAGTGCATGGGAAGTTGTCGCAAGACTGGAGGGGAAGTCACTTGTAGGATGCAGGCGGATGTACAAGGTGAAGCAAGCAACAGATGGGAATGTTGAAAAAGAAAAAGCTATATTTGTGGCGAGAGGGTTCTCTTAGGTGGAGGGAATTGATTACAAGGAGACATTTTCTCCACTTGCAAGGTACTCGTCAATCAGATCTATCCTTGCAATTTCATTGCATATAGGATGGGAGATACATTAGATGGATGTAAAGATATCCTTCCTCAGTGGAGTGATTGAGGAAGAGTTTTACATTGAGCAACTGGAAGGTTTTGAGACCTTCGAAAGAGAGTCGCATGTGTGCATACTTAAGAGAGTGACGTATGAACCACAACAAGCAATTTTAGTTTATCCATTTAATCATATATCTATGTAAAAAATAAGAGATTTTTTAATGAAATTGGTGAATATGTTTTTCAAAATATGTGAAAAGATAGTCTATTTGCCAAATTCCGCCCCTAAAATTGTGTGTGTTTCTAACTAGTATCATTAAATATAGTAAAATATGATAAACTTATCCATTTATTAATCAAGTCTACTAATTGAGTAGCTTATAAATATTTGAAATATCATCCAAGTAATTCCTTAACTAAAAAATGTTTCAAACAACTTCCGTGCATAGCAAATCATTCAATATATTAAACATATAAAAAATTTATTTGAAAAAACTTCATCTAATGAAATTCTTGTTATATATTTTAAACAAAGAATAAAAAAATACAATATCACTAAAATGATAATATTTTAAGTTACTTTCACATTGATTTTATTGAAATTGAAATTAATAAAAAATGAATAGATTTAGTACTCTTAGAAAATATATTATAATGACATTAAGACTTTTACAAATTACATTAATAACTATACAGTTTGTCATAACTTACCATGATAAGATTGCATGATTGAATTCTTAATCAGACAACTTTATAATTATATAAAGATTCATTTTTATCTCAAATTATTTCTCTATAGCAATGTAACACTTATAGAGTTTTTCAAATCTTACCATGATAAAGTTGTTTATTGATTTCTTGGTAATACAACTTTATCAATTATGCAACATTTAATTTGTATCTCAAATTATTTATCAATAACAATGTAACAATTTTGTTATGGTAAATCACATTTAGATATGTAACAATTTGTTATGGTAAATAACATTTAGATATGTAACAATGAAATAGCTCCCTACAATTGGTTCAGTTCAATTTAATGCAAAATAACAATGTAACAATTTTGTTATGGTAAATCACATTTAAATATGTAATAATGAAATAGCTCCCCTACAATCCATTCCGTTCAACTTAATGCAAAAATTTCTGCAATAGCATTGGTTAATTAGAATGATATATGTTTTCTACTTTGTACTACTTGTCCAAGCAGTGAGACATTTAATTACGTGATTGTGAACCAAATATGGATGTTGACGTATTTTCTTAATTCATCGACAATTTACCACAATTTAGCACAGTCGAATATTGTAAATAATTGATCTTCAATTTCGTTGGGGCCATATTTGCAATGAGATGAGGCTTTGGATGTCTAATCATGTCGTGGTGCTCCACTAAATATTTGCGTTACCCAACCTATATTTTCTTTTGAAGAGTAGTGATCGTTTAGAATTCTTTTGTGATTACGCTCCTGAAAAAGCCAACCCAACCCAACACAACCATACATGTACTATCCTGATCGCCTGCGCCCATTTATATATTCTGATCGCCTACCCCCGCTTGTCATGCATTATTGTAAGGTTTTTTCTTGAGCCATTAAGCGATTCATGGCAAGTGGGAAGAGTTTTTCGCCTCTTTATCTATTTTTTTCCGTTTTACTCATTAGGGTTTTGCAAGCTTCTCATCATGAGTGGGATGAAGCTAGTTTGTTGACTCTCATGAGAGTATCAAAATCCAGCTCCCTGGAGCCCCCTGAGGCTTATAGAACAATGTATCATTTTCAGCCAGTTAAACATTGGATGAATAGTAAATTAATTTTATTTGTAATATGTTTTTAATTTTTCCCATCACGATTATTTTGCAGAAATTTTAATCATGGACTTTGGGTTTCCCTGTAACTAATGTGTTTTTTGATGCATGATTGGCAGGCATTGTGGGGAATTATTCTCAAGATCCCAATGGTTAGTATTGGAAATGAACTTCAATATCTTTATGTTTAAGAAAAATTTGGGAGATCTCGAAGGGTGGGCTGTTTTCAATGCTCGTGAAGCGAGTGTAGATTTGAGCAGTTGTCTAATTAATATTCATCTGATACTCTGCACTCTGACATGTGTAATGATTTTGAATTGCAGCGCCATTATTCTACAAGGGCTACTATCATTTTTTCTACCAATATAATCCCAAGTCAGCTGTGTGGGGACTCATCATGTGGGGGCATGCAATTCCAAGAGATCTCATAAATTGGGTACACATTGCCGGTGCAGCTAGATACCCTGATGAATGGTATGATGTCAATGGTGTGTGGTCTAGATCTGCCACTTTACTAAACAAAGGGGGCGCTCGCGCTCCCGTGATCTTATACACAGGATGCAACAATGCCTTTGAACAAGTTCAAGCCATGGTTGTTCCCAACGACCCATCGGATCCTTTGCTGCGAGAGTGGAAGAACATCCCACAGAATCCAATCATGCTGCCTACTAGCATCAACGCCAGTTCCTTCAGAGATCCAACGACGGCATGGCTAGGAGCAGATCAAAGATGGTGACTTCTGGTCGACAGCAAAAGGGATAAAAATAAAGTGGGAATGGCATTGTTGTACAGAAGCAAATATTTCATTATATGGGTGAGAGCCAAACATCCGCTGCACTCTGCTAGGCGTACTGGAATGTGGGAGTGCCCGGACTTCTACCCTGTGTCCCTCTATGGTAGCCATGGCCTTGACACTTCAACCACAGGTCCCTCTGTATTGAAGCACGTTCTCAAGAATAGCTTGGACGATACCAAAGTGGACTACTATACTGTGGGGCATTACATGCCTCACATGGACAAGTATGTCCCCGACGATGGATGAATGGAGGGCCTCAATGGTCTCAGGTATTACTACGGTAATTTTTATGCTTCAAAAACATTTTTTGACAATAACAAGTCCTGAAGGATTTTGTGGGGTTGGATCAACAAATCCGATAGCATGGCGGATGATCTCAGCAGAGGACGGGCTTCCCTTCAGGTATCTATCTTATATTATCCTTTCTTTTTTTCTTTCTGCACCGTATCTATCTTATACTATCCTTTCTTTGTTTCTTTCTACTTGGTGCATGATCATAATATTGATACGGCCAACTGTTGTTGTTTGAATATGTACTGCAGGCGATTCCTAGGGTTGTGGGGCTTGATCCTCTTACTACGAGAAGCCTCGTTCAGTGGCCAGTGTCAGAGCTTGAATCTTTGCACGAGCATAATGTAAAGAAGCACCACGTTGTTTTGGAATGAGAATCGGTAATGAAGGTGGAGGGATTCACCTCAGGAGTGGTGCAGGTAATAAGAAAGATATAAGGAAAGTTAATTTGATATATATATAGTATATGCATACGAATGAGATGAATATATAAGCACATAATTATATGCATGTGTGAGTGCATTGCATTGCAGGTGGACGTGGAGGTAGATTTTGAGTTGCAGGGAGATGGCGATTATGCAGAAACAGTGGAGGAGGAGTTGGAGGGAATGACAGCTCAAAGCTTGTGCAATCACCGAAACAACGATAACAATACCACCTGGGGATTCGGGTTGATGGTGTTGGCATTTGAAGATCTCAAAGACAGGAGCATTGTCTTCTTCAAGATTTCCAAGGGCAGACTTAATGGCAATGTCCACACAAAGGTGGCCTTGTGCGTGGATTACAGCATGTACAACAGGCCCATATTTTTTAAATATCAAATTTACCGATAAATTAATTGAGAATTTTTATATGGAATTTGAAAGTATGATGTATGTGGGAGATGATCAGGTCCACACTGCAAGTGGATGTGGATAAGACGAGCTATGGAGGATTTGTGAGCGTGCAGCCCCACCAAAAGTCACTGTCGCTTAGAGTATTGGTAATTAGAACTGTGTAATCAATAGTCAATCAAAGTTGAGGTTAATATTAATGGATGAGGGATTGAAAGTATTTATAACATTAATTATGTGTGCGTAGGTTTATCACTCAATCGTGGAGAGTTTTGTAGAGGGAGGGAGAACATGCATTACATCCAGGAGTTATTCGACGGTGGTTGTTAATTAAAATGCTCATCTCTTCGTGTTTAATCATAACAAATCACCCCTCCTCCTTCGTCAACTCTCCGCCTGGCACATGAAAACTGCCATCCAAGTATACGAATCCCAGTGAATTATGATGTGGTTGTCCATCGAGACTTGGTGTTTCCCCTTGAAATTCACCGCAGTGTAACCTTTACGCTTTTCTCTTTTCGCTTGTGATTGTGCGATCACAATTGTCATATATTATTATTAAGCTATGTTATGTTTCAATAGATAAAATATACACAAAATTGAAAAGAAGAAGTTGTAGCTCACATGTGAGTACTGCACCTGGAGTCTACACTCAAATGGAGAGATCACTCTACATTCATTAACCATAAAATACATCTTTAAGTACATCACAAGAAATCAGGAAGTTGTAAATAGACTCCTATATTCTAGGAACTAATCCTAAACTAAGGAGATACGTTACAACTATGTAACCATTTCTCCATTAATACACAAATAATAAAATTATTTCCAACTCCCCCCCTTAATGGAGAAAGGATTATCCTGAACTCCTGACATTCCTCTAAACAATTCAAACTTTACACGTGCAAGAGGCTTAGTAAAAATATCATCCATATTGTCACAAGTTTTACAATATTCAACAAAGATTTCTTTTGACTGTAGTTTCTCTCTAACAAAAACTGAGTATCAAGATAAGGCTACAGTACTTTGCTTTTTGCTGCTCCATGCTATGATCCTGGATCCTATGCTTAATGTATAACTTGTGATAGACCTTCGATCATCCAGGTTACCTGCCCAATCTGAATCTGAAAAACCTGCTAGAGTAGCATCAGTTGTGTCAGTGTATAAAATACCATAATTAATAGTACCACAAAGATACCTCAATATGATTTTTGCTGCAACCCAGTGACTCTCAAGTGGTTTAGACATAAACTAGCTCAACACACTAACAGAGTATGCCAAATTTGGTCTAGTTGTTGTGAGATATATCAAACTCCCAACTAGCTATCTGTACATAGTGGCAACCATCTCCTTAGTGTCATCGTCACTGCACAACTTCAAATTCTGTTGCGATGGTGTTACTGCTAACCTACACTGCTCCAAGCTGAACTTTTCCAGCAGACTTCCAACATACTTTCCTTGTGTAAGAAATTTTTGTCCAGTATCTCTCCATACTTCCAATCCCAAACCGTAATGGAGATTGCCGAGATCTTTCATTTCAAAAACTTGTGCCATCTGCCGTTAGATTTCTTTGATCAAAGTATCCTCTGTGCTTCACCTACTTTTTCTTTGCATCATCTGCCTGCTTCTTAAGACATTCAATCTATATATGACCTGCTTTCCCACAATAATAACATCTTCTTAAAGCATTATTTGTAGGCATACCTCTATACGGTCTCTTTTGCAATGTACCTCCTCCTTTCTGTTGTTGTTGTTGTTGTGACTGTGGTTGCTGCTGTGGCAAATTCCCTCTAAAGTGTCGTCATTTTGCCATCAAAGCAAGATCATCGCTCTGCGGTTTCAAATTCTGTTGCCGCTCTTCTTCTTACAGCAATATCCCTATCAATTCTTCAAACGTAGGATTTTTCTCCCTTACCGCCAATCCAGTGATGAACATTTGGTATTCATCCCTCATCCCATTCAGCGTGATTGTGACGAGATCGGAATCAGACACCTTCTCTCCGATGTCTCCCAATCCGTCTTTCAGATCTTTAACTCATGCGATGAATGCAGCAACGGTCTCATTTTCATCCATCTTCATTGCAAAAAGCTTGCCTTTGAGTGCCATAATAGGATTTTTGTTTTGGGTCTGATATAAATTTTTGATGGTCGTCCAGATCTTAGTGGACGTTTTGCACTCTCTGATATGTGGGATAATGTTGTCTTTGATGGACATCTTCAGCAAAAACTTTTGCTTTGTTTTCTCTCTTATCCCAATCTTGCTCCTGCGTAGTTAGCCCTGTGATTGAATTTGGTCTCTACTCATCTCCTGTAACTATCGACCATGCATTTGCACCCTCAAGAAAGGTATATATCTTGAACTTCCAATTGGTGAAGTTAGATCCATCGAGTTTTCCAGACTCGTGGAGATATGATTCTATAGTGTTACTCATTCTGAACTGATCTATAGATGAATAAATCTACCAAACTGATTTGTACAAGATACACTAGGGAAAAAAAAAAAATCAATACCTCCCAGATCCTGACCACTGAGCTACCACTGATCTGTTAGTTCTCCTTATCCACCAATTGTATCTTTGATTCAGATCCAGCACTACCATGAAGATCTGCAAATTGATCTTTTTCCTCTAGGTAATTCAGGTGTTCAATACGCCATCAACAGACAATCTCGATCTGCCTCCGCTGAGCAAATATGCGATTTGAAAATGTGACCACCAAACTGGTCTGATCTGCCCCCTTTGGACAGATCTGCAACTTATTGCAGAACTTCCAACGAAGGCGAGGTGGCACCTTTCCGCGTGAAAAATCCGCGCCCAAAATAAAAACAATGCAAGTCCCAAACCTGGCGTGGATATCTCATGCACTTCCGCGCCAATCCTGTGTTTTGGCGTGTTGGCACGGATATACACCTAACAGTCGTGGTGATTGCACTTCTCAGTGTGATTGTTAGCGGAAAATATGCGCCAACCCCCTTCTGCTCAGAGATTAATGAATCATCTGAGACCATGAGCCAGGTGTTACTGCAATCCACCTGCTTGACCGAGCACAAAGCTCCTATGAGCACAAAGCTCCCGTGTACACGTAGCCACAAAGGCGATTTATAAAAAATCAGGCTCACCCAATTTGAGCTCCGATACCAAGATAAAATATACACAGAATTGAAAAGAAGAAGTTGTAGCTCACAGGTGAGTACTACACCTGGAGACTACACTCAAACGGAGAGATCACTCTACATTCATTAATCAGAAAATACATCTTTAAGTACATCACAAGAAATCAGGAAGTTGTAAACAGACTCCTATATTCTAGGAACTAATCCTAAACTAAGGAGATACGTTACAACTATGTAACCGTTTCTCCATTAATACACAAATAATATAATTATTTCCAACTTCAATAGAATATGAAAAAAATGTTGGGTTAGAAATGAAAATGAGATGGTTTCTTTTTGAAGTTATCTATAACAATAATATAAATATCTATGAATGGAATTGTCTTTTCTCGTTTATATAATCATTTTTTTAAAGTAATTTTTCATAGTAACCTTTCATAGTTTTATATAGTCAACCTATGACCAACATTAAGGGCTTTCGTTTGCTTTCTTTTTATATAATCATTTATTGTTATATAGCTTTTCATGATTATATAATTTTTTTTTTATTTAAGAATTTTAGTTAATGTTTAGGTAACCATAAAGCTTTGAAATATAATAAATAAATAATGTGGTTTTTAATTATTTTTTTAAGTTTATAATAGTTTAATAAAATTAAAAAATTATTTAAAAAAAATTATTTCAATTTATTTACCAATAGAATTAATATAAGATTATAATTATTTTTTATAATATATAATTTTTCTAAATAGTCTCAAAACTTATGTTATTTTGAATTACTTTTTAGTGGTATTTAAGTGAAATGAAACTATTTCAATGTTTATGAGGCTAAAAATAGTCCAATGAAATTATTATAACATTTACAACAATAGGTTGTGGGATAGATTGTTGTGGAAAATTTCAACGTTTACCAGGTTAAAAATAACTTATGAGAGTTAAAAATAACTTATAAGACAAATTGCTAACAATACCTATGAAGAAGAAATATGAGACATTCTCAAAATTTTGTGAGTGCAAAGAACTTGTCGAGAAAGATACAAGGAAAAGGGTGAAGGCTCTCACGAGTGACAACAGTGGTGAATACGTCTTGAATGAATTCAAGAACTTTTGTGATTTAGAAGGAATTCGACGAGAATTTTTATCACCTTATAACCCACAACAAGATGGGGTTGCAGAAAGGAAGAACAAAACCATTTTCGGAACAGCAGGAGTGATGTTGCATGATCTGGTCCTATTGTTACATGTGCGAGCTGCAGAATGAAACACAATAGTATTTGAGCATAATAGAAGTCTTCATCGGATTCTCGCGATGAGTACCCTAGAGGAGGATTTTTCCAGTAATAAACCACATGTGGCACAGTTTAAAATTTTGGTTCATTAGTTTATTTCCATGTAACGAAATATGCCGGGAAAAATATAGAGTCAACGTTTGAGTTGGGAATATTTGTTGGGTACATTGATACACCTCAGAACTATCGGTTGTACTTTCCATCTCACGGGATGACACTCGTGAGGAGAAATGTGAAATTCGATGAAGAGAAGGCCATGTGAATTTTCCTTGAGATGGAGCTTCATTTGCATGCAGTTAATGAGATCTTAGCTCCAAAAGAAGAACCTCAAGATGTGGAGCAGCCACAATTAGAGGAACAAAGAGTGGAAGCACCCACTCATGCAAAGGCATGAAGAGACAGAAGGAAGGCACAAGAGAGGCTCAGAGGTTGGTGCTTGATGGTAGAGATAATTTGGGAGCACACATATCACAGCGCAAGCATAGACGGTCCCTAGAGTAGTAAAATAGCTACAAGGCTCTTATGAGCAAGAGTGTAGCGATGGAGCCATCATCATTTGAGGAATAAATGTAGAAACTTATTTCGGTTGATGACATGGCTGAGGAGTATGAATCCATTGTGAGAAATAGTGCATGGGAAGTTGTCGCAAGACTGGAGGGGAAGTCACTTGTAGGATGCAGGTGGATGTACAAGGTGAAGCAAGCAACAGATGGGAATTTTGAAAAAGAAAAGGCTATATTTGTGGCGAGAGGGTTCTCTTAGGTGGAGGGAATTTATTACAAGGAGACTTTGGGTTTCCCATAACTAATGTGTTTGTTGATGCATAATTGGCGGGCGTTGTGGGGAATTATTCTCAAGATCCCAATGGTTAGTATTGGAAATGAACTTAATTATCTTTATGTTTAAGAAAAAGTTGGGAGATCTCGAAGGGTGGGCTATTTTTAGTGCTCGTGAAGCGAGTGTAGATTTGAGCAGATGTCTAATTAGTATTCATCTGATACTCTACACTATGACATGTGCAATTATCTTTAATTACAGCGCCATTATTCTACAAGGGCTACTATCATTTGTTCTACCAATATAATCCCAAGTCAGCTGTGTGGGGACTCATCATGTGGGGGCATGCAGTTTCAAGAGATCTCATAAATTGGGTACACATGGCTGATGAAACTATATACCCTAATGAATGGTATGATGTCAACGGTGCGTTGTCTGGATCTGCCACTTTACTACACAAAGGGGGCACTCGCGCTCCCGTGATCTTATACACAGGATGCAACAATGCCTCTGAACAAGTTCAAGCCATGGCTGTTCCCAACGACCCATCGGATCTTTTGCTACGAGAGTGGAAGAAGATCTCGCAGAATCCAATCATGTTGCCTACTAGCATCAATGCCAGTTCCTTTAGAGATCCAACGACGGCATGGCTGGCATCAGATCAAAGATGGCAACTTCTGGTCGGCAGCAAAAGGGATAAGAATAAAGTGGGAATGGCATTGTTGTACAGAATCAAATATTTCGTTAGATGGGTGAGAGCCAAACATCCGCTGCACTTTGCTAGGTGTACTGGAATGTGGGAGTGCCCGGACTTCTACCTTGTGTCCCTCTATGGTAGCCATAGCCTTGACACTTCAACCACAGGTCCCTCTGTACTGAAGCATGTTCTCAAGAATATCTTGGACGATACCAAAGTGGACTACTATACTGTGGGGCATTACTTGCCTCAGTTGGACAAGTATGTCCCCGAAAATGGATCTGTGGAAGGCCTCAATGGTCTCAGGTATGACTATCGTAAGTTTTATGCTTCAAAAACATTTTTTGACGATAACAAGTCCCGAAGGATTTTGTGGGGTTGGATCAACGAATCCGATAGCATGGCGGATGATCTCAAGAGAGGATGGGCTTCCCTTCAGGTATCTATCTTATATTATCCTTTCTTTGTTTCTTTCTACACCATATCTATCTTATATTATCCTTTCTTTGTTTCTTTCTGCTTGGTGCATGATCATAATATTAATACGGCCAGCTGCTGCTATTTTAATATGTATTGCAGGCGATTCCTAGGGTTGTGGGGCTTGATCCTCTTACTAGGAGAAGCCTTGTTCAGTGGCCAGTGTCAGAGCTTGAATCTTTGTGTGAGAATAATGTAAAGAAGCACCACATTGTTTTGGAAAGAGAATTGGTAATGAAGGTGGAGGGATTCACCTCAGGAGCAGCGCAGGTAATAAGAAAGATATAAGGAAAGTTAATTTGATATATATAGTATATGAATACGAATGAGATGAATATATAAGCACATAATTATATGCATGCGTGAGTACATTACATAGCAGGTGGACGTGGAGGTAGAGTTTGAGTTGCAGGGAGCTGGCAATTATGCAGAAACAGTGGAGGAGGAATTGGAGGGAATGACAACTCAAAGCTTATGCAGTAACAATACCAGTTGGGGATTCAGGTTGATGGTGTTAGCATCTGATGATATCAAAGAGAGGAGCACTATCTTCTACAAGATTTTCAAGGGCAAACTTAATGGCAATGTCCACACAAAGGTGGCCTTGTGTGTGGATCAGAGCAGGTACAGCAGGCCCATATTTTTTCAATATCAAATTTACCGATAAATTAATTGAGAATTTTTATATGGAATTTGAATGTATGATGTATGTGGGAGATGATCAGGTCCACACTGCAATTGGATGTGGATAAGACGAGCTATGGAGGATTTGTGAGCATGCAGCCCCACCAAAAGTCGTTGTCGCTCAGAATATTGGTAATTAGAACTGTGTAATCAATATTCAATCAAGGTTGAGGTTAATATTAATGGATGAGGGATTGAAATTATTTATAATATTAATTATGTGTGTGCAGGTTGATCACTCAATCGTGGATAGTTTTGCAGAGGGAGGGAGAACATGCATTACGTCCAGGAGTTATTCAACGGTGGCGGTTAATGAGAATGCTCATCTCTTCGTGTTTAATCATAACAAATCGCCCCTCCTCCTTCGTCGACTCTCCACCTGGCACATGAAAACCGCCATCCAAGTATACGAATCCCAGTGAATTATGATGTGGCTGTCCATTGAGACTTGGTGTTTCCCTTTGAAATTCACTGTAATGTAACCTTTACGCTTTTCGCTTTTCTCTTGTGATTGTGCGATCACAATTATCATATATTATTATTAAGCTATGTTATGTTTCAATAGATAAAATATATACATAATTGAAAAGAAGAAGTTCTAACTCACAGGTGAGTACTGCACCTGGAGACTACACTCAAACAGAGAGATCACTCTACATTCATTAATCAGAAAATACATCTTTAAGTACATCACAAGAAATCAGGAAGTTGTAAACAGACTCCTATATTCTAGGAACTAATCCTAAACTAAGGAGATACGTTACAACTATGTAACAATTTCTCCATTAATACACAAATAATATAATTATTTCCAACTCCCCCCCTTAATGGAGAAAGGATTATCTTGAACTCCTAACATTCCTCTAAACAATTCAAACTTTACACGTGCAAGAGGCTTAGTAACAATATCATCCATATTTTCACAAGTTTTACAATATTCAACAAAGATTTCTTTTGATTGTAGTTTCTCTCTAACAAAATGGAACTGAGTATCAATATGTTTGGCGTTTTTATGAAATACTGAATTGTATGCTAGTTTGATGGTGCTCTAGTTATCGCTTTTAATGGTAGTTGATCTTTTATGTTCTTCTCCTGCATCATTGAGAAGTCTTCTCAACCAGATTGATTCACATGTGGCTGCACACAATGCTTGGTACTCAGCTTCACATGAAGATAAGGCTACAGTACTTTGCTTTTTTTTGCTCCATGCTATGACCCCGGATCCTATGCTTAATACGTAACCTGTGATAGACCTTTGATCATCCAGGTTACCTGCCCAATCTGAATCTGAAAAACCTACTAGAGTAACATCAGATGTGTCAGTGTATAAAATAACATAATTACTAGTACCGCAAAGATACCTCAACACGCTTTTTGCTGCAACCCAGTGACTCTCAAGTGGTTTAGACATAAACTGGCTCAACACACTAAAAGAGTATGCCAAATCTGGTCTAGTTGTTGTGAGATATATCAAACTCCTAACTAGCTGTCTGTACATAGTGGCATCCATCTCCTTAGTACCATCGTCACTGCACAACTTCAAATTCTGCTGCAATGGTGTTGCTGCTGACCTACACTGCTCCATGCTGAAATTTTCTAACAGACTTCTGGCATACTTTCCTTGAGTAAGAAAATTATGTCCAGTATCTCTCCATACGTCCAATCCCAAACAGTAATGGATATTTCTGAGATCTTTCATTTCAAAAACTTGTGCCATCTTCCGTTTGATTTCTTTGATCAAATTATCTGCATTGCCTGTTATGATCATGTCATCCACATACAAAGAAATCAAAATAATCTGCCCCTGTTTATTGTACTTGGTATACAAATTTGGGTCATTCATACTCCTATGAAAACCATGCTGTAAGAATAAAGAATCAATCTTTTCATACCATGACCTGGGTGCTTGTTTTAAGCCATATAGTGCCTTTTTTAATCTGCAAACAAGATGTTCCTACCCCTTCTTAACAAAACCTTCAAGCTATACAAAGTAAATATCTTCTTTCAATTCACCATTTAAAAATGCATACTTAACATCTAGCTGATGTAGCTCCAAATTGTGTTTTGTTGCTAAAGAAATAAGCATTCTGATAGTGTTTAATTTTGCTACAGGAGCAAAGGTATCATCAAAATCTATTCCCTCTTGCTGTGAATACCCCTTTGCAACCAATCTAGCTTTTAGTTTTTCTATGCTTCCATCTGCATTCATTTTAGGTTTATACAGCCATTTACATCCTATGGGTGTTTTACCTTTAGGAAGTTCAACTAAATCCCAAGTGTTATTTCTAATAATAGATTCAATCTCTTCATTCATTGCAGCCCTCCATGCCTCAGATTGACTTGCTTCTTTATAATTTGTGGGTTCTACAATGTTTAAAATGTTTGACATAAAAGCATAGTCTTTCAATCTGGATGGTATTTGAGTCTTCCTACCTGATCTCCTTGGTAGGGGACTTACCTCAAATTTTTTTGCTTCAAACCTATTCGGGCTCACATTATTGACTATATCACCTTCTTCCTGCTCTTCTTTCTTCTCTCCTCTCTGCTCCTGCTCTCGATCATCCTCGCTGCTTTCCTCCATTAATAATGGTATGTGCCAATCATCATCACTGTCATCCTTTCCTTCTTGAACCTGTTCATGAAATACTACATCCTTGCTTGAAAATATCTTATAAGACTCAGGATTGAATAACTTATATGCTTTAAATTCAGTGCCATATCCTACAAAGATGCATTTGATGGCTTTAGGGTCTAACTTCTTCCTATCAGCTTTGGGTATGTGGGCAAAGGTTTTTGACCCAAATACTCTCAAATGATTTACTGTTGGTTTGAGTCCATATAATGCTTCAAAACGGGTTTGAAGCCAAGACATTTAGTAGGACTTATGTTCTTTAAATAAACAACAGTGTTAATAGCTTCTGCCCAAAAACTATTAGATAGACCCTTACCTTGTAGCATACTCCTTGCGCACTCTACTAGAGTTCTGTTCTTGCGCTTTGCCACTCCATTCTGTTGTAGTGTGTGAGGCATTGTAAACTGCTAAAAAATCCCATGAGATCTGCAGAATTTCATGAATTCCCCTAACTTGTATTCTCCCCCTTGATCTGAGCGGAGAATTTTTATGCTTTTTTCTAACTGTTTTTCCACCAAGGTTTTAAATTCTATAAAGTACTGGAAAGTATGACTCGTTTTACTCAGAAAATAAACACAAGAGTATCTAGTGCAATCATCAGTAAATAAAATAAAGTAATATGCACCACCTAGCGACCTCTTCTGCATAGGTCCGTAGATGTCAGTATGCACTAGCTCTAGGATATCTCTTTCCTTCCTTCTAACATGCACAGGAAACTCTTCTCTATGCATTTTTCCTAAGGCACATCCATCACAATTTAACTGAATATTGTGGAAAACAGGGAGTCCCTCGACCATACCTTTTCTCTATAATAACATGAGGTCCTGCAAATTCAGATGAATGAATCTCTGGTGCCAAATTTTTTCGGCTGTCGAGCCAGCTGCAACCATGGCTTGTTGTGGCATACTTTTTACATATAATCTATATAGGTTCCCCACACACATGCCTGTTGCAACAATATCTTTCCTGCAATCCTTTATGACACAGTGAGTCTTGAAGAATTCGACTTGCATATCCTGATCAGTTATATTCGAGACAAATATCAAATTTTTCTTAATCGTGGGTACATATAAAACCTTTTTAAGACGAGTAATGTCACCATTTGGTAACTTTACCGGAATATCCCCATACCCTTTGATCTTGTATCCACTATCATCTCCTAGATAAATTTTTGATCCATATGAACTTTCTTCAAGAGTTTCAAAACATTCCTTCTTACCTATCATGTGAGAGGATGCACCAGAATCGACATACCAGATGTCGTCCTCATTAGATGCTGAAAGGGCACAGTCAGCTGTGAACAGTTGAAATTCGTGGCTGTGATCTTCAGCTTCTTCAACAAAGTATCCTTTGTGATTCGTCTTCTTTTTCTTTGCATCGCTTGCCTGCTTCTTAAGACATTCAATCTATATATGACCTGCTTTCCCATAATAATAACATCTTCTTAAAGCATTATTTGCAGGCATACCTCTGTACGATCTCTTTTTTAATGTACCTCCTCCTTTCTGTTGTTGTTGCTATTGTGACTGTGGTTGCTGTTGTGGCAGCTTCCCTCTGAAGTGTCGCCATTTTGCCATCAGAGCAAGATCATCGCTCTGCGGTTTCAAATTCTGTCGCCGCTCTTCTTCTTGCAGCAAGATCCCTGTCAATTCTTCAAACGTAGGAGTTTTCTCCCTTGCCGCCAATCCAGTTATGAACATTTGGTATTCATCCCTCATCCCATTCAGCGGGATTGTGACGAGATCGGAATCAGACACCTTCTCTCCGATGTCTCCCAATTCGTCTTTCAAATCTTTAACTCGTGCGATGAATGCAGCAACAGTCTCATTTTCGTCCATCTTCATTGCAAACAGCTTGCCTTTGAGTGCCATAATACGATTTGTGTTTTGGGTCTGATATAATTTTTTTATGGTCGTCCAGATCTTAGTGGACGTTTTTCACTCTCTGATATGTGGGATAATGTTGTCTTTGATGGACATCTTCAGAAAAACATTTTCTTTGCTTTCTCTCTTATCCCAATCTTGCTCCTATGTAGTCAACCCTGTGATTGAATTTGGTCTCTGCTCATCTCCTGTAACTATCAACCATGCATTTGCACCCTCAAGCAAGGTCTATATCTTGAACTTCCAATTGGTGAAGTTAGATCCATCGAGTTTGCTAGACTCGTGGAGATATGATTCCATAGTGTTACTCATTCTGAACTGATCTATAGATGAATAAATCTACCAAACTGATTTTACAAGATACACTAGGGGAAAAAAAAAAAATTCAATACCTCCCAGATCCTGACCACTGAGCTACCACTGATCTGCTAGTTCTCCTGATCCACCAACTGTATCTTTGATTCAGATCTAGCACTACTAGGCAGATCTGCAAATTGATCTTTCTCCTCTAGGTAAGTCAGGTGTTCAATACTCCATCAACAGAAAATCTCGATCTACCTCCACTGAGCAAATCTGTGATTTGAAAATGAGACCACCAAACTGGTCTGATCTGCCCCCTCTGGATAGATCTGCAACTTCTTCGATCTGCAACTTATTGCAGAACTTCCAACGAAGGCGAGGTGACGCCTTTCCATGCGAAAAATGCGCGCCCAAAATAACAACAATGCAAGTCCCAAACCTGTCGCGGATATCTCATGCACTTCCACGCCAATCCCGTGTTTTGGCTCATTGGCACGGATACACACCTAACAATCACGCTGATTGCGCTTCTCGGCGCGACTGTCAGCGGAAAATACGCACCAACCCCCTTCTACTCAGAGATTAATGAATCATCTGAGACTGTGAGCCAGGTGTTACTGCAGTCCACCTGCTCGATCGAGCACAAAGCTCCTGTGTACACGTAGCCACAAAGGCGATGTAGCCACAAAGGAGATTTATAAAAAATCAGGCTCACCCAATCTGAGCTCCGATACCAAGATAAAATATACACAGAATTGAAAAGAAGAAGTTGTAGCTCACAGGTGAGTACTTCACCTGGAGACTACACTCAAACAGAGAGATCACTTTACATTCATTAATCAGAAAATACATCTTTAAGTACATCACAATAAATCAGGAAGTTGTAAACAGACTCCTATATTCTAGGAACTAATCCTAAAATAAGGAGATACGTTACAACTATGTAACCATTTCTCCATTAATACACAAATAATATAATTATTTCCAACTTCAATAGAATATGAAAAAAATGTTGGTTACAATCACAGTTCTCTTATATTATTATTGAGCTATGTTATGTTTCAATAGAATATGAAAAAAATGTTGGGTTAGAAATGAAAATGAGATGGTTTCTTTTTTAAGTTATCTATAACAATAATATAAATATCTATAAATATCATAGTTTTATATAGTCAACCTATGACCAACATTAAGGGCTTTCATTTGCTTTCTTTTTATATAATCATTTATTTTTATATAAATTTTCATGATTATATAATTTGTTTTTTATTTAAGACTTTTAGTTAATGTTTAGGTAACCATAAAGCTTTGAAATATAATAAATAAATAATGTGGTTTTTAATTATTTTTTTAAGTTTATAATAGTTTAATAAAATTTAAAATTAATTTAAAATTTTTTATTTCAATTTATTTACCAATAGAATTAATATAAGATTATAAGTATTTTTTATAATATATAATTTTCTAAATAATTACAAAAATTATGTTAGTTTGAATTACTTTTTAGTGGTAATTAATTGAAATGAAATTATTTCAATGTTTATGAGGCTAAAAATAGTCCAATGAAATTATTATAACATTTACAACAATAGGTTGTGGGATAGATTGCTGTGGAAAATTTCAACGTTTACCAGGTTAAAAATAACTTATAAGACAAATTGCTAACAATACCTATCATGGCTAACAATACCAATGTAGAAAATCAAGATAACTCTAATAAAATAGAACACATTTACTCTTTGTTGAAATAAAGGTGTAACTATTGCAATAACCCATCATGGATAACACTCTCTTTAGGTTGGCGATGGCCATTTGAGGAAGGGGGATTTGGTCCCCAAGGTTCTAGGTTTAGGTAGTGAATAATGTAATCACATATTAGATGTAATATATAGATATATATAAAAAAATCATGACTAACAATTCTAAGGTGAGGGAAGAGGAATGTTAACTATAATAAATATATTTTGTAGTTGTGGTTGGTCACATGTATATCATTGAAGTGGATTCTAGCTTATTTTAAATTTAAAGTTTTATATCTAACTAGGTTACATTTTTTTTTTTAATTATGGACAAGAGATCAAATATTTTTACCTGCAAAAGCCTCCTCTAATCTTACACTCTAAAACTCGAAAGGTTTTATGCATCTCTTCCCTTGATAGATACAAAGTTATTATGAATCTTGATTAGCTTATTTTAATATATTGTTGTATGCATATGTTGCATTTGAGGAGTAAAATTTATTGAATTTTATTGATTCATTATAATGGTTTATGTATAGATAAAATTTGAGAAACATAATTTATTTATCTATTATTAGATGATGATGTTGATGATGATGAGTTTACTTTCTATTAGTATGACATATATATATATATATATATATATATATATATATATATATATATATAATCATAATGTCCAAAATTTATAAGAGAAACACTAAAGTTTTGTTATTTGAAATTATGATATGTAATGAGAGAATTAAAAATAAAATTGAACAAAATTTAAAAAAATGATTAATGATTTTATTTAGAATATGTCAAATTTATTGTATAGTATTTTATAATTTCATAAAATGAGATTATGTTCTACATAGTTTATATGTTAAAAATTCAAGAACCTTCTTAGAGCAATAGAGAAATATGTGTTTTGCAATGCATACAACTTATGGAATATCACGAAAACTTTTAAGCCATTTATAAAGAAACATTCTTGGTGGATACTCTTATCATACAAGTATTTAGGTAGAATGCTCATACAAACTAGGTAATGTGTTAAATTCCATGTGTGGTAGTTTGAAACCGCATCCATGGTCCTCAAATCCTCAAATCCTTATTTAGGGCATTCTCCCCTTAATTTCATCCTTTAATTAATGTCAATGCCCTTAGATTAGTTTGTGGTGGGAATACCTCCTAACGATGATTGCATTCCTAGCCAGAGTTCAAATATCCCCTATATAATTTTTGTGTGGTGATTTGTGACCTCTTCCATGGATAATAATCTTAACAAGTATCATTTAGGACGTAAATCCCATAATATCATCCAATGATATTATGAATATCTTGATACCTATCCTTGGTGTGAAATGCCTCATACTAGTGCTCATGTATTCTAGTTGAATCCCACAGATTCACTACAAAGGTGATGTTTGGAAATTTGATGCATTATCTATGGCCCTCTAGCCTTAGATACATTATTTGATCTATAAACTTATGTGAATATTCTACTGGACAGGTCATCACAATCAATCTGATAAAATTATTCTAAAAATTGGAAATCTACACCATGACAACTTATTTATTCTTTTGATTCATGGAAATTAAAGAATAACTCTTGGCCTTTAGGAAATAATTGAACCAACTAGGGTGATATCTCATATCACTGATGTTGGGTTTCCGTCTAAGGTGAAATTGGATCCCATCAATGTTAGCATGATAATCTCATCTGTGACCCTTGTTTATGGAAACTCACTTGAGCCTCAACTCCAAATGCAAAAAGAAAATATCAAGATCAAATGCCTTCCCTTCCTCCTTCCTTCTTCCTTTATATCTCTCCATTGAACCTTCTCCAAGTTTCTACATTTTATCGTCAAATAAAATCGACCAAATAAATTAGGAAAATACCATAAAAAATATCACATATTCCCTAATTATTTATTACAAATCTCCTCTTTTTCCCTTCATCCAAAACTTCCTATATTGCTAGCTTAAAGGAATGAAAAGCCAACAAAAATGGCATATCTTAACAATTAGTTAGCTAAAAATATTATAACCTATAACAATAATATAAGTACTTATGAATGGGATTTATCTATAACAATAATATAAATATCTATGAATCGAATCCGTGTATATAATCATTACTTCTTTTTAGTAATTTTTCATAATTTTATATAGTCAGCCTAAGACCAACACCAAGGGCTTTTGTTTGCTTTCTTTTATATAATCATTTATTGTTATATAAATTTTCATGATTATACAATTTGATCCTTTAATTAGTTAATATATTTAGCTTTTTTAATAGTAAATTTAATATATGTTATAATCTTAAATGATAAAGATACTCTTTATCCATTACTTTTTAAGATTATGGATAGATTATAGATTTTTGAGTTATTTTAGGCTTTTAGTTAATGTTTAGGTGACCGTAGAGCTTTGAAATATAATAAATAAATAGTGTGTTTTTAATTATTTTCATAAGTTTTTAATGATTTTATATAAAATGAATTTAAATTTTTTATTTTAACTTATATACCATAAATATAAGATTATAATTATTTGTTATAATATATAATTTTTTTATATAGTTAAAAACTTATGCTAGTTTGAATTATTTCCTAGTGATAATGAAATGAAATAAAATTATTTTAACGCTTAGAATAATATGCATAATGGTTAATTTCAACGTTTAGCTGGTTAAAGATAGCTTATGGGATAAATGGCTAACAACACCCATCATGGCTAACAATAGCAATTTAGACAATCAAGTTATCTCTAATAAAATATAACATATTTACTCTTTGTTGAAATAAAGGTGTAGCTATTGCAATAACCTATCATGGCTAACACTCAGTTTAGGTTGGCGATGGCCATTTGAGGAAGGGCTTACAGAACACATGTACTCTTTGTTGAAATAAAGGTTTAACTAGTGAAATAACCCATCATGGCCAACACTCAGTTTAGGTAGGTTGGCGATGTTCATTTGAGGAAGGGATTATAGAACACATTTACTCTTTGTGGAAATAAAGGTGTAAATATTGCAATAAACCATCGTGGCTAACACTCAGTTTAGGTTGGCGATGGCCGTTTGAGGAAGGGCTTATAGAAAACAATTACTATTTGTTGAAATACAGGTGTAACTATTGCAATAACCCATCATGGCTAACAATTAGTTTAGGTTGGTGATGGCCTTTTGAGGAAGCACTTTGGTCCACGAGGTTCTCAGTTCGGGCCTTTTCTTACTGAGTAATGTAAACACATATTATATGTAATATATAAATATAGCATCAACTTAAAATAAAATTGCGGCAAACAATTCTAAGGTGAAGGAAGAGGAAAATTAACTATAATAAATATATTTTGTAGTTGTGGTTGGTGAGGTGTACATCATTAAAGTGGATTCTAACTTAATTTAAATTTAAATTTTTATATCTAACCAAAATTATGGATTTATCAAAGTTTTTAAAGAGATCCAATCTCTCTAGGTACAAACCTCTCCTCTAATTTACACTCAAAAACTCAAAATACTTTATCCATCTCTTCCCTTGATAGACACAAAGTTATGATGAATCTATATTTTCTTATGTAATTATATTGGTGTATGCATATGTTGCATTTTAGGAGTAAAATTTATTGAATTTTATTGGTTTATTATGTTGTTTTGTTTATAGATAAAATTTGAGAAACATAATTTATTTATTTATTATTGGATGATGATGATGATGTAAAGTTCACTTTTTATTAGTATGACATATTTTCTTTCTTAAATGGTAATGCCCAAAATTTATAAGAGAAAGCCTAAAGTTTTGTTATTTTAAATTATGATATGTAATGAGGGAATCAAAAATAAAATCAAAATACAAAATTTAAAATAATGATTAACAATTATATTTAGAATGTGTTGAATTTAGTATATAGTATTTTATAATTTCATAAAATGAGATTATGTTGTGCATATTTTATATCCTAAAAAGTCAAGAACCTTCTTGGAGCTCTACAAAAATGTGTGTTTTGCAATGCAAACAACTTATGGAATATCATGAAAACTTGTAAGCCATTTATAAAGAAACATTTGTGGTGGATACTCTTATCATACAAGTATTTAGATAGAATGCACATACAAACTGCGTAATGTGTTGAATTCCATGTGTGGTAGTTTGAAACCTCATCCATGGTCCTCCAATCCGAAAATCATTATTTAGGGCCTTCTCCCCTTGATTTCATTCCTTAATTAATGTCAATTCCCTGAGATTAGTTTGTGGTGGGAATACCTCCTAACGATGATTGCATTCCCAAGTAGAGTTCAAATCTCCTCTATATAATTTTTTTGTGGTAATTTGTGAACTCTTCCATGGATAATAATCTTAAGAAGTATCATTTAGAACGTAAATCCCATACTATCATCCAATGATATTATGAATATCTTGATACCTATTCTTGGTGTCAAATACCTCATACTAGTGCTCATGTATTCTAGTTGAATCCCAAAGATTCACTACAAAGGTGATGTGTGGAAATTTGATTCATCATCTATGGCCCTCTAGACATACATCATTATTTGATCTAGAAACTTATGTGAATATTCTACTGGACAGGTCATAACAATCGATCTGATAAAATTATTCTAAAAATTGGAAATCTACACTATGACAACTTATTTCTTCTTTTGATTCATGGATATTAAAGAATAACCCTTGGCCTTTAGGAAATAATTGAACGAACTATGGTGATATCTCATATCAATGAAGTTGGTTTGTTGTTTAAGGTTAAATTGGATCCCATCAAAGCTAGCATCATGATCTCATATGTGACCCTTGTTTATAGAAACTCATATAAGCCTCAAATACAAATGCAAAGAGAAAATATCAAGATCAAATGCCTTCCCTTCCTCCTTCCTTGATATCTCTCCACTGGACCTTCTCCAAATTTCTACATTTTACCGTCAAAAAAAATTGACCATAATAGATTAGGAAAATACCATAAAAAAATATCACATATTCCCTAATTATTTATTACAAAACTCCTCTTCTTCCCCCTTTTATTATAAATCGAGGGTTCCCTTCTTCCAAAACTTCCTATGTTGCTAGCTTAAGGGAATGAAAGGCCAACAAGGGTGAGATATCTTAGCAATCGGTTTTTTGGGGATATTATAGTCCTCCCAACACATAATTGCTTTCCCTCAAGAGATTTAAGTGTTGGATGTTGCAATATAGGCTCTCCCTCCCAAGTGGCATCCTATATACAATACTTCATCCATGCCCTCTACTTCCCTATGACATAGTTTTGCAAGTAACCTTCCAACCATTTATTCATTTATTTATTTTTTCCATCTGTATGTGGGTGATATCTTGTGCTAAGGGTGACTTTGGATTGCCATAACTAGGGTGATATCTCATATCACTGAAGTTGGATTGCCGTCTAAGGTGAAATTGGATCCCATCAATGCTAGCATGTTGATCTCATGTGTCACCCTTATTTATGGAAACTCACATAAGCCTCAAATACAAATGCAAATACAAATTATAAAGATCAAATTACTTCCCTCCTCCTTTGTGTGTCTCCATTGGACCTTCTCCAAGTTTCTACATTTTACTATCAAATAAAATTGACCATAATGCCTTAGGAAAATACAATAAAAAGATATCAGATATTCTCTAATGATTTATTACAAATCTCCTCTTTCTCCCCTTTTTATTATAAATTTAGGGTTCCCTTCTTCCAAAACATCCTATGTTACAAGCTTAAGGGAATGAAAAGCTAACAAAAATGGCATATCTTAACAATCGGTTAGCTAATGATATTATATTCTATAACAATAATGTAAATACCTATGACTCGGAGTTATCTATAACAATAATATAAATATGTATGAATGTCATCCATGTATATAATCATTATTTATTTTTAGTAATTTTTCATAATTTTATATAGTCAACCTAAGACCAACAATAAGGGCTTTGGTTTGCTTTCTTTTTATATAATCATTTATTGATATATAAATTTTCATGATTATATAATTTGATCCTTTAATTAGTTAATATATTATGTTTTCTTAATAATAAATTTAATATATCTTATAATCTTAAATGATAAAGATACTCTTTATCCGTTACATTTTAAGATTATGGATTAATTATGGATTTTGAGTTATTTTAGGCTTTTAGCTAATGTTTAGGTGATCGTAAAGCTTTGAAATATAATAAATAAATAATGTGTTTTTTAATTATTTTCTTAAGTTTTTAATCATTTAATAAAATTTAAAATTAATTTAAATTTTTTATTTCAATTTATTTATGCACGAAATTAATATAAGATTATAAGTATGTGTTATAATATATAATTATTCTAAATAGTTAAAAAACTTATGCTAGTTTGAATTACTTGCTAGTGGTAATGTAATGAAATAAAATTATTTTAACGTTGAGGAGACTAAAAATAGCCTAATGAAATTATTTTAGCATTTACCAAGTTAAAGATAGATTGTGGGACACATTACTAATAATACTTGGTTGTGAAACCAACTCCAAAGATAGAATAAAAGATATATCAATGCCTTAGAAATAAGCCACTTCGAGGGGGCAACTTCCAATTCATTACATGAATGAGAAATTCTTGGATGATTCAAATCACAAAACCTCCTTTATATATATAGGAGTCCATGGGGCCACAATGTAATCCTAGTGGGGCCATAATGTAATCCTAGCCGACCTAACAATAATAATTTAAGGGCATAATAATAACAATATGGGGGTTACAATGGTAAAATAATAACAATAAGGGGGTTACACTAACAACAATAAGGGACTATACTAGTAATATAGGGACCTAACATTCCCCTCTCCTTCAAAAAAGTGTTGTCCTCAACACTTGAGTAGCTCTAGGTGCTTCTATATAAAATTATCATCCTTCCATGTAGAATCTTCAGTGGGTAAGTTCTTCCACTTGATGAGATACTCTGAAATTGATCAATTACGTAGTTGTCGAGTTCTTGTTTCCGTGACCGCTTCAGGTTGTAATATGATTTTTCCTTCCTCATCGAGTTCTGGAAATATTGTTTGAACTGGAATATTTTCACCTATAACCTTCTTTAAGCATGAAACATGGAAAATTGGATGCACTCGTGAAGAAGTAGGAAGCTCCAATTTGTATACCATAGTACCAATCTTTTGCAACACCTTGTAAGGACCATAGTACTTGGGGATAATTTATTATCCTTCTTAGCTTGCTTGAGGGACATTTGTTTGTATGGTTGTAGCCGCAAAAATACCCAGTCTCCTACATCAAAACTTCTCTCGCTGCGATGTTTATCTGCCTGTTGTTTCATTCGATTTTCTGCCAAATTCAGGTTGTCCTTTAAGAGTTGGAGAGCTTCTTGTTGATGCTCGATGTGATCTTCCACTACTTGAACCTTCGAATTTTCTCTTAAATATGATGTGATGGATGGTGGATGATATCCATAAAGTGCCATAAATGGGGTCATTTTTGCTGCAGTATGGAAGAAAGTGTTATACCACCATTCAGCAAGAGGTAACCACTTGACCCATTGTGTTTATTTATTAGATACAAAACAATGAAGATATCCTTCCAAACATTTATTTACTATCTCAGTTTGACCATCGGATTGAGGATGATAAGATGAGCTATGAGCTAATTGAGTACCCAAACAAGAAAATAACTCTGTCCAAAAATTTCCAGTAAAAATGGGATCTCTATCACTCACAATAACCCTTGGGTTTCCATGTAGCTTTTGAATTGTGTCCATAAATGTAGTAGCAACTGTACTTGCTTTAAATGGATGAGATAATGCACAAAAGTGTGCATACTTGGTAAGTCTATCAACTACCACCATAATGACACTCTATCCTTCGGACTTAGGTAAACCTATGATAAAATCCATTGAAATCTCTTCTCAACCTTGACTTGGAATGAATAAATATTGTAGAAGACTCGTGGTCTTAATTGTCTCAACTTTATTCTACTGGAAAACCAAACATTCTGCCACAAAATTTTGAATATCAGATTTAAGACCATCCCAAAAAAATTCTTTCTTCACCCTGTGCTAAGTTTTTAAAATCCTGGGTGTCCTCCTAAAGGAGAAGTGTGCAATTCCAAAAGAATCTTTTGTTTTAGTTTGGAATTCTTACAAAGATATAAGCGATCATTGTACCATAAGGAATCATTTTTCCAACTAAATGTATCAGATGTACTTGCATCTTGCTGTAAATTTTGAATGAGTGTCCACACTTCTTCGTCCTTCTTCCATTCATCTCTTGCTTCGGTTATCCAATCTAGTTGGATAACAGAAATGGCACAAAGCAATGCTTCCACCTCTTCATTCTTTCTTGAGAGTGCATCTGCAACAACATTTAGCTTCCCTTTTTTGTAGATTATTTCAAATTCATAACCCAACATCTTTTTGACCCATTTTTGCTGCTCTTCTGAAGATAGTCTTTGTTCCAAAAAGTGTTTAAGACTATCATGATCGGTTTTTACCTTCAAGTGTCTTCCCATTAGGAAAGTTCTCCATTTCTTTAGTGCATGAAATATTGCTAACATTTCCTTCACATAAATAGGTTTCTGTAAATACTTTCCTTTGATTGGATGACTTTAAAAAGCAATGGGTTTTCCTTATTGCATTAAAAAAACACCAATTCCATTTCCGGAGGCATCAGATTCCACAATAAAGGTTTTTGTGAAGCCTAGTGTAGCTAAGACCGGTTCTAGGCACATTACCTCTTTAAGATGTTCAAAGGCCTTAGTTGCTTCAGGAGTCCATGAAAATGCATCTTTCTTCAATAATGTTGTTAGAGGTGCTGCTATTCTCCAAAAATTCTTAACAAACTTGCGATAATACCCTGTTAACCCAAGAAATCCTCGCAACTACTTTATGGTTTTGGGGACTTTCCATTCCATAATTACTTTAGTTTTGTTAGGGTCTACCTTAAAACCCTTGTGATATACAATATGACCCAAATATTCCACCTCTTGTACTCCAAAGAAACATTTGGATGTTTTTGCATATAATTGTTTCTCCTGCAATAGTTTGAGCACCCTGTCAACATGTTGAACATGATCCTTCTAAGACCTATTGTAGATTAGTATATCATCAAAAAATACTAGCACAAATTTTCTAAGGAAGGGTTTGAAAATGGAATTCATCAACCCTTGAAATGTAGAAGGTGCATTGGTAAGGCCAAAAGGCATGACCAAAAATTCATAATGACCTCATGAGTTCGAAATGTTGTTTTTGGAATATCTTCAGTCTTCATTCTAATTTGATGATATCCTGAACGAAGATCCAACTTGGTAAAATAAATTGCTCCATGTAATTCATACAATAATTCATCAATCATAGGAATGGGAAATTTATCTTTAATGGTGAACTTATTGAGCTCCCTATAATCGGGACACATGTGCCATGATCCATCCTTCTTGTGTACCAATACTACAGGAGTAGAGAAAGAACTTTGACTAGGTTGAATTATACTCACCTCTAACATTTCTGCAATCATATGTTCAATTTCACTCTTTTGGACATAAGGATATCTATAAGGCCTGATGTTAGGAGGAACACTTCCTGGAATCAAATGAATAGCATGATCATGATCACGAATAGGTGGGAGTCCTTTGGGAGTTTCAAAAACCTTAGAATGATTGTCCAAGACTTTTTGGAGATCTGTAGAAATAGATGATTTTGATGTTGGAACTTCTAGTGAGAATAATTGTGAAATTGTGCCTCGTTGTTCTTTCTTTAGAAGATTTTTCATGACATTAGAGCTTATTATCTTTCCTAGCTTCCCTGCAATACCGCGTAATTCGACTTCCTTTCCTTCTAAAATAAATTTCAAGAAAATTTCTTGAAAATTAAAAGCTATCGTCCCCAAAGATTGTAACCATTGTACTCTTAGTACAAAATCAGCACCTCCCATAGGAACGGAAAGCATTGGACTATTCAATACATATTCCCCCATGGTTAGCTTGATATTATGGCATTTTCCAGAGCAATTTATAGTTCCTCTTCACAATCTATGTAAAATAGTTTATTCTCAGCACACTTTATGACCTTTAGTGTATTTGCTATCACAACTGCAGAAAATCCCTTTTGCGCTTTTTTCTTCCAATTATTATGGTGTCAACCTTGTAGGTTGTTGAAATCTAGGAGTAGCAACACTTCCCTCTTTATAGAAGTGAGTGGTAGGCTTCCTTGTCGCCATAATTTTACATTCAAATTTTCTTTCCAACCTGAATTCCTTGTCCAAAAAATCAGGTTCCAAAACACAAACTTCATGTTGGATGCTATCCTTTAAAGTACCTATGAAGAGATCAACTTTTTTGTTCCTCTGGAATATTATTTACTGCTATATTCAATTTTTGGAAGTCCTCAATGTGCTCCCCCACTAAACCCTTTTGTTTCAGATTTATCAATTGGCTAAAGAAGGTGTTGCTCTTTGTATCCCTATAATGTGTTATCATTTCCTCCATAAAAATTGACCAAGTGATAATTCCATCAATACCATACAAATGTATTTTGTTCTAAATGTAAAGTTGTAATGCGTACCTTTTGTGTGTTTTGCACGTTATTGAGATCAAAATATTGCTCCATCTATAGTACCCATGTTACAGGATCCTTTCCATCAAACTTCCTCATATCCATTTTTGGAATATGGTGGTTCATCCCACCAACATTAGAGTTTATGAAATCATGATTAGCATTTATTTTTTTCTCATCATGAGTTTACTCTACTATCTTTTCACCATTAGGAAACATTTGTTGTATCAAATTTGTCGAATCTTCCATGTTTTCTTTTAGATCATTCTTTGTGTTTTCCATCTTAGCTTCCATGTCATCCATCTTAGACTCCATGACAACTTCCATTCCATCCATCTTAGCTTCCATGCCATTCTTCAAACCATCCATCTTAGATTCCATGCCTTTCTTCAAAACTTCCATGTCATTTTTTGTTGCTCTTTGTGAGAGAAAAATTTGTTGCACTTGCTCTTTGTCATGTTGCCATTATTCGTCTTCATGAGTCATAGTAGAGCCTTCGAAAGGCTTAATGGGTGTTGAATTATTTTTAGGGGCCATTTGAGAATCCAATACTGATATCTATTCTATAATATGCCCTTGGAATCAATTCAACTTGATTCTTCAAACAAGACTTATGCAATTCAGAAAAAAAAATAAAAATAAAAAAATAAAAAAATAAAAAAATACACACCTTTTACTTTCTTTTGAGGAGACTGATATTCAAATTGAATTATCTCTATAATTGCAAATCCTTAATATCTGAAATTAGGCCCTGTATTAGTACTCTGAATCTTTTTTCAAATGCCACAGGTCTGACTTTATTTGGATTCTTCAAGACAACGTTATGTCCAGTCTCCCACAATGCCCTAATTGTGGACTGGTTCAGTAGAGCAAACTTGTATGACTTGTCATGTGTTATAGTTTGCTCCTTTTTATCTGAAATTTATAGATAGGAAACTACAATCGATGTACTTCCAGTCCCATTTTATAGAATTCCAATCCGATTCTCAGAGAGAGATTTATGAATATTTTCCCACGATCACCTCTTTGAGATGAAATTCGGGAGCCTAAAAAATACCTAACTTCCACAGCTCATATCTCCAAAATGATTGCGAACCAATCTCTGAAATTTTGGGATGCTATTCCTCCGGATTTAAGCTTCATGCTTTAAAAATTTCAGCTTTTGAATCTTCGTAGAAAAATCGTTATAGCGAAAATTCCGCAATGACATTTTTAAGTGCAATTCAGGAGCCTACAAAACGACCTAACTTCCACAGATCATATCTACGAAAATATTGTGAACCAAGCTCTGAAATTTTGTGGAGATGTTCTCAGGATTTCGAATTCACACTCTCAAAATTTCAGCTTCTGAACCCTCATAGAAAAAAGTTATAGCAAAAATTCCACAATGACCTGTTTGGAGCAGCAAAACCCTAGAATCCCAAGCTCTGATACCAAATGTTGTGAAACCAGCTCCAAAAATAGAAGAAAAGAGATATCAATGCCTTAGAAATAAGCCACTTCGAGGGGGAAACCTCCAATACATTACATGAATAAAAAATTCTTGGATGATTCAAATTACAAAACCTCCTTTCTATATATAGGAGTCCATGGGGCCACAATGTAATCCTAGCCGACCTAACAATAATAATTTAAGGGCACAATAATAACAATATGGGTGTTACAAGGATACGATAGTAACAATAATGGGGTTACACTAACAACAATAAGGGACTATACTAGTAATATAGGGACCTAACATACTCATCATGGCTAATTTCAACGTTTACCAAGTTAAAGATAGCTTATGGGACAAATTGCTAACAATGCCCATCATGGCCCAACAATAGTAATTTAGACAATCAAGTTAACTCTAATAAAATACAAAATACTTACTCCTTGTTGAAATAAAGGTGTAGCTATTGCAATAACCTATCATGGCTAACACTCAGTTTAGGTTGGTGATGGCCATTTGAGGAAGGGATTATAGAACACATGTACTCTTTTTTTAAATAAAGGTGTAACTAGTGCAATAACCCATCATGGCCAACACTCAGTTCAGGTAGGTTGGCGATGTTCGTTTGAGGAAGGGATTATAGAACACATTTGCTCTTTGTTGAAATAAAGGTGTAAATCTTGCAAGAACCCATCATGGCTAAGACTCAGTTTAGGTTAGCGATGGCCATTTGAGGAAGGGCTTATAGAAAACATTTACTTTTTTTTGAAATACAGGTGTACCTATTGCAATAACCCATCATGGCTAACAATTAGTTTAGGTTGACAATGGCCTTTTTAGGAAGCTCTTTGGTCCACGAGGTTCTTAGTTTGGGCCTTTTCTTAGTGAGTAATGTAATCACATATTATATGTAATATATAAATATAGCATCAAATTAAAAAAAAAAAATTGCGGCTAACAATTATAAGGTGAAGGAAGAGGAAAATTAACTATAATAAATATATTTTGTAGTTGTGGTTGGTGAGATGTACATCATTAAATTGGATTCTAACTTAATTTAAATTTAAATTTTTATATCTAACCAAAATTTTGGATTTATCAATGTGTTTAAAGAGATCCAATCTCTCTAGGTACAAACCCCTCCTCTAATTTACACTAAAAAACTCCAAAGATTTTATCCATCTCATCCCTTGATAGACACAAAGTTATGATGAATCTAGATTTTCTTATTTAAATATATTGTTGTATGCACATGTTGCATTTGAGGAGTAAAATTTATTGAACTTTATTGGTTTATTATGTTGTTTTGTTTATAAATAAAATTTGAGAAACATAATTTATTTATTTATTATTGGATGATGATGATGATGATGTAAAGTTCAATTTTTATTAGTATGACATATTTTATTTCTTAAATGGTAATGCCCAAAATTTATAAGAGGAAAACTAAAGTTTTATTATTTTAAATTATGATATGTAGTGAGGGAATCAGAAATAAAATCGAAATACAAAATTTAAAATAATGATTAACGATTATATTTAGAATATGTTGAATTTATTATATAGTATTTTATAATTTCATAAAATGAGATTATGTTGTGCATATTTTATATCCTAGAAAGTCAAGAACCTTCTTAGAGCTCTACAAAAATGTGTGTTTTGCAATGCAAACAACTTATGGAATATCACGAAAACTTGTAAGCCATTATAAAGAAACATTTGTGGTGGATACTCTTATCATACAAGTATTTAGATAGAATGCACATGCAAACTAGGTAATGTGTTAAATTCCATGTGTGGTAGTTTGAAACCTCATCCATGGTCCTCAAATCTGAGAATCATTATTTAGGGCCTTCTCACCTTGATTTAATCCTTTAATTAATGTCAGTTCCTTGAGATTAGTTTGTGGTGGGAATACCTCCTAACGATGATTGGATTCCCAAGCAGAGTTCAAATCTCCCCAATATAATTTTTTTTATAGTGATATGTGACCTCTTCCATGGATAATAATCATAATAAGTATCATTTAGGACGTAAATCCCATAATAGCATCCAATGATATTATGAATATCTTGATAGCTATCCCTGGTGTGAAATACCTCATACTAGTGCTCATGTATTCTAGCTGAATCCCAAAGATTCACTACAAAGGTGATGTGAGGAAATTCGATGCATCATCTATGGCCCTCTAGCCATAGATCATTATTTTATCTATAAACTAATGTGAATATTCTACTAGACAAGTCATAACAATCGATTTGATAAAATTATTCTAAAAATTGGAAATCTACACTATGAAAACTTATTTCTTCTTTTGATTCATGGAAATTAAAGAATAACCCTTGGCCTTCAGGAAATAATTGAACGAACTACGGTGATATCTCATATCACTAAAGTTGGGTTGTTGTTTAAGGTGAAATTGGATCACATCAAAGCTAGCATCATGATCTCATATGTGACCCTTGTTTATGGAAACTCACCTGAGCCTCAAATGCAAATGCGATGAGAGAATATCAAGATCAAATGCCTTCCCTTCCTCCTTTCTTTATATCTCTCCATTGAACCTTCTCCAATTTTCTACATTTTACCATCAAATAAAATTGACCACAATAGATTAGGAAAATACCATAAAAAATATCACATATTCCCTAATTATTTATTACAAATCTCCTCTTTTTCCCCCTTTTATTATAAATCGAGGGTTCCCTTCTTCCAAAACTTCCTATGTTGCTAGCTTAAGGGAATGAAAGGCCAACAAGGGTGAGATATCTTAGTAATCGGTTTGTTGGGGATATTATAGTCCTCCCAACCCAAAATTTCTTTCCCTCAAGAAATTTAAGTGTTGGATGTTGCAATATAGGCTCTCCCTCCCAGGTGGCATCCTATATACAATACTTCACCCATGCCCTCTACTTCCCTATGAAATAGTTTTGCAAGTACCCTTCCAACCATTTATTCATTTATTTTGTTTTTCCATCTGTATGTGGGTGGTAGCTTGTGCTAGGAGTGACCTTAGATTGCCGTAACTATGGTGATATCTCATATCACTGAAGTTGGATTGTCGTCTAAGGTGAAATTGGATCCCATCAATGTTAGCATGTTGATCTCATGTGTCACCCTTATTTATGGAAACTCACATGAGCCTCAAATACAAATGCAAATACAAAATATAAAGATCAAATTACTTCCCTCCTCCTTCCTTCCTCCTTTATATCTCTCCATTGGACCTTCTCCAAATTTCTATATTTTACTGTCAAATAAAATTGACCATAATGCCTTAGAAAAATACCATAGAAAGATATCACATATTCTCTAATTATTTATTACAAATCTCCTCTTTCTCCGCTTTTTATTATAAATTCATGGTTCCCTTCTTCCAAAACATCCTATGTTACTAGCTTAAGGGAATGAAAAGCTAACAAAAATGACATATCTTAACAATCAGTTAGCTAATGATATTATAGTCTATAAAAAAAACATAAATACCTATGACTCAGAGTTATCTATAACAATAATATAAATATCTATGAATGGAATCCGTGTATATAATCATTATTTCTTTTTAGTAATTTTTCATAATTTTATATAGTCAACCTAAAACCAACATTAAGGGCTTTGGTGTGCTTTCATTTTGCATAATCATTTATTGATATATAAATTTTCATGATTATATAATTTGATCCTTTAATTAGTTAATATATTTTGTTTTCTTAATGATAAATTTAAAATATCTTATAATCTTAAATGATAAAGATACTCTTTATCCATTACATTTTAAGATTATGGATAGATTATGGATTTTGAGTTATTTTAGGCTTTTAGCTAATGTTTAGGTGTCTGTAAAGCTTTGAAATATAATAAATAAATAATGTGTTTTTTTTTAAATTATTTTTTCAAGTTTTTAATGATTTAATAAAATTTAAAATTAATTTAAATTTTTTTATTTCAATTTTTTTATGTGTAGAATTAATATAAGATTATAAGTATGTGTTATAATATATAATTTTTCTACCCTCGGATGTGGGTGATTAAACACAGTTGTACGTTGTTGGGGATATCGGTTGGCGCATGGATTCACCACACCGCCACCCATACTCATGCAATGTTCTACATAAATACACCCACCGTCAACTGCAATGCTACTTTAACGCAGCACAGTAGCCAAGACCAGCCCGCGTCCATTACAAGCATGGCTTTCCCCAAAAGCTTCATTCCCGCTCTGCCTCCCTTGCGCTGAAGCTGCTCCCCTGCTGTTGCAGAGCCCAACTCTCGAACCAGCATGGGGAGATGTTGTTCCATTGTTTGTTGTATTGAGTTGGCACCCGGTCTTCACATTTCTCAGAGCCCCCTCTGCAATTTGTGGCTCAGCTCACCCAATGTGAATTCCCCTGCTCTGCTAGAAGGCCCACCCCTGTTCTCTAATGCTTCCACTGTTAACGCCCATTCCATCCCCATTCATTCTGCTTTTCGAACCTGTCACACTGCACAGAGAATCATGCCGCGCCTTCGACAACGTATGCGTTGTCGGAGAAGCAGCAGTCATGGACAATTCACTATCCATCCCTCCACATCCATTACTGACTCTTCATCCTCCTCCTCTAATAATTTCACTAGTCACTATCCTGAAACTAGATGTGGTCGTGGTCGTGGGCGTGGGTGTGGGAAATCTCAATTCGAGATGGGCTCTCTCCACATCCCTGCCTCTCCAATCATCATCCCTATGCATCTCCACACTGCCCAACTTTGTTTCCCCTGCACTCTGAACATGCCTACAATAATAGCCACCATCACCATCGAGCTCAAGGAGGAGCCACCCAGTTTGGATGCTGAAAAAACTGGTGTTGGGATGGAGAAAAGCGTTTTCGACAAGAAAAGTACTCCACAAAGTGCCGAATTGAAGAGAAAGGCTCCTAGCTGCAGTGATACTCAGGACATAGGCCAAGAAGACAACCCGGGTGACATCAAGCAAGGCTGCTTCAGTGATAAAGAAGACAAGCATGTGAAGGAAGATGACTTGTATGCTTATGGATGTCGTGTTGTTGAGGAACCCCCCTCCATTTATCATGACACCTAATCTGGTCAAAATTCACAGTTTTTTTTCTACACAGTCTTTTGGCTAGGTTTACTTCTATGCTCTTCATGATAACTAGTTCATCGTTTCAGATTTTTGATAATATGTTAATGTTCCAAGGTCGGTTTCCCCTGCGTGGGCGACATGTTTCAGTTTTAGAATGTAATAGTGCCTACTTAGTATGTGATGTCCCAACACTATAAACGAAGTTTTAAAGTTGTAATAACGTCATTACTATATAAGTTCACTTATGTCATAGTTTCTTTGTAAAACATTTTTGTATTATTAATAGAATAGTTAAATTTCAATATATATATATATATATATATATATATATATATATATATATATATATAGATATATATTCTAAATAGTTAGAAAACGTATGCTAGTTTGAATTACTTGCTAGTGGTAATGAAATGAAATAAAATTATTTTAACGTTGAGGAGACTAAAAGTAGCCTAATGAAATTATTTTAGCATTTACCAAGTTAAAGATAGATTATGGGACACATTACTAATAATACTCATCATGGCTAATTTCAAAATTTACCAGCTTAAATATAGCTTATGGGACAAATTGCTAACAATGCCCATCATGGCTAACAATAGAAATTTAGACAATCAAGTTAACTCTAATAAAATAGAACATATTTACTCCTTGTTGAAATAAAGGTGTAGCTATTGCAATAACCTACCATGGCTAACACCCAGTTTAGGTTGGCGATGGCCATTTGAGGAAGGGCTTATAGAACACATGTACTCTTTGTTTAAATAAAGGTGTAACTAGTGCAATAACCCATATTATACAACACATTTACTCTTTGTTGAAATAAAGGTGTAAATCTTGCAATAACCCATCGTGGCTACTCAGTGTAGGTTGGCGATGGCCATTTGAGGAAGGGCTTATAGAAAACATTTACTGTTTCTTGAAATAAAGGTGTAAGTATTGCAATAACCCATCATGGCTAACACTTAGTTTAGGTTGGCGATGGCCTTTTAGGGAAGGGCTTTGGTCCACGAGGTTCTTAGTCCAGGCCTTTTCTTAGTGAGTACTGTAGTCTCATATTATATGTAATATATAAATATAGTATCAACTTAAAAGAAATTGTGGCTAACAATTCTAAGGTGAAGGAAGAGGAAAAGTAACTATAATAAATATAGTCGGTAGTTGTGGTTGGTGAGATGTATATCATTAAAGTGGATTCTAACTTAATTTAAATTTAAATTTTTATATCTAACCAGGTTAGATTTTTTTTAAACTATGGATTTATCAAAGTGTTTAAGGAGATACAATCACTCTAGGTGCAAACCCTTCCTCTAATTTACACTCAAAAACTCCAAATATTTTATCCATCTCTTCCCTTGATAGACAAAAAGTTATGATGAATCTAGATTTGCTTATTTTAATATATTGTTGTATGCATATGTTATATTTGAGGAGTGAAATTTATTGAATTATTGGATAATTATGTTGTTTTGTTTATAGATAAAATCTGAGAAACATAATTTATTTATTTATTATTAGATGATGATGATGATGTAAAGTTCACTTTTTATTAGTATGACATATTTTCTTTTTTAAATGTTAATGTCCAAAATGTATAAGAGAAACACTAAATTTTTGTCATTTTAAATTAAGATATTTAATGAGAGAATTAAAAATAAAATTTAAATACAAAATTTAAAATAATGATTAATGATTATATTTAGAATATGTCGAATTTATTGTATAATATTTGACAATTTCATAAAATGAGATTATGTTGTGAATAGTTTATATCCTAAAAGGTCAAGGACCTTCTTAGACATCTAGAGAAATGTGTGTTTCGCAATGCATATAGCTTATGGAATATCACGAAAAATTCTAAGCCATTTATAAAGAAACATTATTTGTGGATACTCTTATCATACAAGTATTTAGGTAGAATGCACATACAAATTAGCTAATGTGTTAAATTCCATGTGCGATAGTTTGAAACTGCATCCATGGTCCTCAAATACTCAAATCGTTATTTAGGGCCTTCTCCCCTTGACTTCATCCTTTAATTAATGTCAATGCCCTGAGATTATTTTGTGGTGGGAATACTTCCTAACGATCATTACATTCTGAGCCAGGGCTAAATATCCCCTATATAATTGTTGTGTGGTGATTTGTGACCTCTTCCATCACTAATAATCTTAAGAAGTATCATTTAGGACATAAATCCCATAATTTCATCCAATGGTATTATGAATATCTTGATACCTATCCTTGGTGTGAAATACATCATACTAGTCCTCATGTATTTTATTTGAATCCCAAAGATTCACTAAAATAGTGATGTGTGGAAATTTGATGCATCATCTATGGCCCTCTAGCCATAGATCATTATTTGATCTATAAACTTATTTGAATATTCTACTGGACAGGTCATCAAAATCGATCTAATAAAAGTATTCTAAAAATTGGAAATCAACACTACGATGATGTGTTTCTTCTTTGATTCTTGGTAATTACAGAATAACCCTTGGCCTTCAGGAAATAATTGAACCAACTAGGATGATATCTCATATCACTGAAGTTGGGTTGTCGTTTAAGGTAAAATTGGATCCCATCAAAGCTAGCACCATGATCTCATATGCAACCCTTGTTTATGGAATCTCATCTGAGCCTCAAATACAAATGTAAAGTGAAAATATCAATATCAAATGCCTTGCCTTCCTCCTTCCTTCTTCCTTTATATCTCTCCATTGGGCCTTCTCCAAATTTATAGATTTTACCATCAAATAAAATTGACCATATTACCTTCAGAAAATACCATAAAAAATGTCACATATTCCCTAATTATTTATTACAAATCTCTTCTTTATCCCCTTTTTATTATAAATCGAGGGTTCCCTTCTTCTAAAACTCCCTATGTTGTTAGCTTAAGGGAATGAAAGACCAACAAGGGTGACATATCTTAACAATCGGTTGGATGGGAATATTATAGTCCTCCCTACCCAAAATTGCTTTCCCTCAAGAAATTTAAGTGTTGGATGTTGCAATTTATGCTCTCCCTCCTAGGTGGAATCCTCAGAAGGTAAATGTTTCCACCGCACCAGATATTTTGTGATGGTCCTACTTCTCAACTTTATTTCTCATACTTCCAAGACCTCCCATAGAATCACCTCAAGGTGCCCCTCTTCATATAATGAAGGAATGTCAAGTGATGAGATAATATGTTTCCCAATAGCCTTCTTCAAGTAAGAGACATGAAATATGTTATGTATCTTGTTCTCTACTAGAATCTCCAACTCATATGCCTCTTCTTTTATTCTTCAAGAAATTCATTAGGGTCCATAAAATTGTGGTTTTATTCTTTCTTCCCCCTTCTGCTTCAACATGGACTATCAGTAAGGATGCAGATGGAGATACACTATATCTCCCATTTTGAAACTCCTCTCCACTCTCTACCTATCTGCATATAATTTATGTTGATTATGGGATATTTGTAGGATATCCTTGAGTGCCCTCAGAATATCCTATCACTATTGGGTCTAATCTATAGCAAATGGAGCTTGGATATCCCCAAATGTCGTATATGTAAAATATAATTCCTCATAACGATACAATTCTCAGAGGGGTAAAATTCTTGTGGACATGTGGTGAGGAGTGCTATAGCAATATTATCCTACATACAACACTTCACCCATGCCCTCAAATGCCTTATGACATAGTTCTGCAAGTACCCTTCCAACCATTTATTCATTTGTTTTGTTTTCTGCAATATTCCCAATTAGTTATGAGCTAATTGGAATATTTGTTTTTGTTTTATTTTTTTGTTTGAAGAATAAAATTGTAAAGGAGGTCCATAATACTCCTAAATCATGAATAAATCAATGAAAAATGAAAAAAGGCTAAATCTCGGCTATTATATCAAGCACCCTTAGGTGTGAAAAGGGGTTGGACATTTTGACTGGGTCAACCTTGACCAAATCTACATCGTTGTCTTGGAGGAGTGGCCATTAATGAATCACAACACAGTTTTAGATGGAGATGCTTTGTGTGAAAGGAGTGATCTCATAGGAAGTGGTTTAGGGTTTGCAAGCTCTTAAATTATAAAGTGAAGAGGATGGCAGCATGAGAAGGTTGTTCATGATTATCAGTTTTATGAATATATTGTCTGCTTATACATATATCATTCTTTTGTTGTCTATCTGTGAGTAATAATGTCTAGCATTGGGTGTTCCTAATTGGGAATCCCACCTCTTTCCTTAAGAGGGCTCTTGGAAGAGTTTGTGTTGCATAGTCCACTATCTGACTAAAGGCCAAGCTTCTTCTTTCAACTACAACGCAGATCCTATTGAGGGTTTCGATGTCTTTGCAAGCTGCAACAAGTGCAGGCTATATCTACTCATATCTAAGCCATTTCAGTGCTCCTTTTCAGTGGAGGAGGGTTCTAATCCATTGGGAGGAGAGTATTGGATGATTTGAGCTAGATTTTCAAATATTGGCATGTGTCCAACCACATTCTAAACCCTACAACGCAGTTTTACTTCTAGATCTGTGTTATTCCTGTAGGTGCTATTGTAGGGTCTTCTGGCACACCATCTGGAGAGTTGGTTTTCATGTGTTGGGGATCTACCCTTCACTTTGGAGATCCATTGGAGGGATAATTTTTATGTCTTATATTATATCATATCCAATTCCATATCTGAATATTTCTACAGATCTATAGTCTTATAACTCAGATCTACAACTTGTACATGGTGTAATGCTGAAAACCCCAAGGGGATTCTGAAGAAGAGCCAACATAGTGTATGGATTTGTCATAGATCTGAATTTCCATGCACTTGTTTTCTCTAGATATGAAGTGTAATCAACAACTGTTGCAGCCTAATAAAATAATGCTATCAAGCTATTTCCAGTCTTAATCTATGGTTACAGCACCTCTTTTTGAGGATTTTCTCTCATTGGTGACTTGCATTTCCAGTTATGCATCTCATGGGAGATCTTCTACATATAATTTTCTACTGTAACTATATTTGAAAGGTCTCCATATTGGCCTCTTACTTTGTCTTATATGATCTGTGTTATTTTCTTGCATATCTACTTTCTATTGTTGCATTCCGCATTTGGGAATATTACAGTGGTATCAGAGCATCATCTTGGCACAGCCTGCACTTTCTAAGAAGCCAATATGTCTTCTGAAGAAGAAGAGCCTCTTAATGATAGAGAGAAGAGATATCTAAAGAGATGACAAAAGAAATTTTATTACACCAATGACAATGAAGACAAGGGTAGATCCCCTTTATCCAGAGGTGAAGATGAAGAAAAGGATTTTCGTAAGATCCTTCTTAGAGCCATGCAAGATCTTGCTAGAGATATCAAAGATATGAGAATGGACAGAATCAAAGAATCCCCTAAAGGATTTCATCTTGGAGAAGGCTCTGGCATGTCTCATCACTGGAATGATTAACCAGTGCATCAGCCACAAGTTTCCCAATGCTCTACCGTGCCTACCTTTTTGGCTGTGGGAAATGAATGGTTTCAAGAGAATTAACCCCTTGAAGACCATTTTGAAGAATATGAGTCTCAAAATCAGAGATTCATATATCACTTGAGTTTTCAGGAGTTTTGTGACATAAAGGACAAAAGAATATGACTGCATCATCATAGATGTGGTGGATTCATTTAGAATCATGATCGACACCACACTATGGGCATATTATTTTTACCCAAATTTGATGGGTCATCCAAGTGCTCAGCCAAATCTTGGGTAGAAAAAATTGACATCTAATTTTAGTTGAACAAGGTTCTAGAGATGGAGGCTATCAAGATTGTAGCACTGCACCTTGAAGGTGAAGCACATGACTTGTGGGTTCCATGGCTTGTCTACATTGGGTTATGCTAATGTGACTTCTTATTCAGAGTTCACTAGAAGGCTGGTGGAAATATTTGATGGAAGAGATCTAGAGGCACCATTCATGAGCCTTGAAAAGTTAAAACAATCAGGTAATACAAAAACTTACATTTCTTAATTTTTAAGATTATCTATTATGGTTCCTAATTTGTCTGTATCAAGAAGGGTGTACATGTTCATTGATGGTTTAGATGAACCTCTTCATGGGTTGGTTAAATCTACCAAGCCCAATACCCTACATGATGATGTTGAAAGGGCTAGTGAACTTCAAGATGCCTTGCTAAAAGCAAAGGCAACTTTTCATCATAAGCCCTCTTTTCCTTCAAAGGGAAAGGAAGAAAAATTTTCTCCTTCCAAGGAGAGCTCATACAAGAAGCCTCTTGATGATGAATTCTAGAGAGATCTAAGAAGAAGGAAGATATGCTTCACTTTTAAGAATCATGGGCACCTGGACATAGATGTGCTGCTGGAAAAGCACATTACATAGAGGTCTTCTCAGATGATGAAGAGGAAGAAGAAGATGAACCAAGAAGAGGTCATGGAGCTAACACTGCAGCAGGAGAGCCAACACCATCAGGAGATGGGAATGGAGAATTTTATCCTATTGGAGGGGCTCTTGCATATTTGAGAGGATTACCTAAGTACTTGACCTTAAGAGTTCAAGGTTCCATCTCGAATCAGAGGGTTTCTGTGTTGATTGATAGTGGGGCTACCCACAATTTCATTGATTCCCAACTAGTGCAAAGGAGGGCAATACCCATTGATGTTTTTGAGGTATTCTCTGTTTTTGTTGCAGGATATAGAACAATGCAATGCATGCATTATGTCCCATATCTTCTAGTCACCATGGGGACTTATACATTTATTGGTCACTTCTTTGTGGTTGAAATACCTAACACCAATGTGATTTTGGGTGTTCAATGGATGATTACATTGGGAAAAGTCACCATTGATTAGGAGGCTTTGCAAATGGAATGGGTGGACAAGAAGAGTGGTGAAACTCAAATGATCAAAGGAATTCATACATATCCTTCACATACCACTTCCACACAAAATCAAAGATGGATTTTCCCAGTGGAAGCAAGGACCTTACAGTCCCATCTATCATGCTCATGAGATTGCTACATGTGACACTTTTATCTAGTGGAAAACCACTTGGGAGGCCACCTGATTCATATTTGGTGGGAGATGTCTCAAAACATGATGCTCCAAACTCAGATCCAGGAGGGATGGGAGAATTGGAAGACAATGATACAGCACTGGGAGTCTTGGTTAGGCTCAAGGAGGAGGGAGATCCTCTCCCAATATCATCATCATCCACTCTCATTTCAGATTCCGTGCTGTGGGAGGAGAATAAGGGAAGGAATGACCTTCCAAAATACACCTTTGGCATGGGAGATGTCAAGGAGGAGAGCAACCACATGACAAAAATTTTATTTGATACATCATCAATGTTGTCATTGTTGGGGAGTCTAGATCCATATTGGAAATCCCAGTTGTTGATGGATTATTCCAAGGATCTTCACACTTTCATGATACTTGATGACTAGCTGCATGAAGAGGGATATTTAGTCCAGGAGAGATTCATCTATCATCATGGTAGGATATTCTTTTCTAGAGCTGCCAAGCTCAAGGATAAGTTCCTACAAAGAGCCTATGAAGAGTTCTGTTTCAACCACAAATAAGATCTATAACATCATCATGAGGAGCTTTGATTGGGAAGGCTTTAACGGAGAACTACATTAGAATTTTCATGAATGCATGAACCATGTGGAGTTGGGATAGCTATATGACTCTATGAAAGATTTATTTCAGCCATCTCTTCCTTCTTTTGACAGAGGAGATAGATCTATGCACCACTCCATTTGTATGAGGAGGATTATTGGTGAAGAACATACTGATGTAAATCATGTTTTATTTTCTGATTGTATGTATTCTTTCACCATGTTTATGTAGGAAATTACTCCAAGGAGGAGTATTGTATCTTATAAACTTCATGGCCAACTTTGGGCCATAGCAATTTCTGAACTTGGCCACTCCCTTGGTGGACAAAGGGAGATCTTGTTTCATGATGGGTGCATTCTTAAGGCACCAAATATATCTCACACTTTCAGCCATAGTGAGATGTCATGGACAAAAAGTAAATGGTGGGAAAACCACTTACCACATCTTGATCTGATGCAGGCAGGAGATGCACTGAGCTGGTTCCACATGTGGGACTATGACCCACCTCTATATGCACAAATTTACGTTTGTTTGTACATTTTTTTACTCCCATACATTGATTATGTACTTGTACCTTTTATGGGAATGTATGGAGGGTGGATGGGAGGTATGCATGTGCCCTATGGGATGGAGACTCTCTATGTGTCTTATGCTACATGTTTCATGGAGAGCATTGAGCAAGCCATGTTTGTTTCATTTGAGCTATTGTCTCCTTATGGGGTGGATCATTTACATCTCATGAGAACTTTGGATGAACAATTCATGGAGGGCTAGATTGGTGAACACTTAGCCTGTGGAGGAAGCTTATCACGATGGTGTCACCTATGGAAAAGGAGAAGAGTTGCAACACTCACCTTATCAGTTGCTTGAGGACAAGCAACATTTGGGAGGGGAGGATTGTAATATTCCCAATAAGTCATGCGATAATTGGAATATTTATTTTTGTTTTATTTATTTGTTTGAAGAATAAAAGTGTAAAGGAGGTCCATGATAATCCTGAATCACGAATAAATCAATTCCAAATTAAAAAAGGCTAAATCTTGGATTTTAAATCAAGCACCCTTAGGTGTGAAAAGGGGCTGGAAATTTTGAGTGGGTCAACCTTGACCAAATCTACAATGATGTCTTGGAGGAATGGCCATCAATGCGGCACAACACACTTTTAGATGGAGATTCTTTGTGTGAAAGGAGTGATCTCATTGGAATTGGTTTAGGGTTTGCAAGCTCTTAAATTATGAAAGGAAGAGGATGGAAGCATGAGAAGGTTATTGATGGTTATTAGATTTTTGAATATATTTTTTGTTTAGAAATATATCATTCTCTCGCTGTTTAGCTGAGAATAATTTTGTTTAGCATTGGGTGTTCCTGATCGAGAATCCCACCTCTTTCATTAAGAGGCCCCTTGGAAGAGCTTGTGTTGCATATTCCACTATCTAGCCGAAGGCCAAGCTTCTTCTTTCAACTACAACGCGGATCCTATTGAGGGTTTGGTCATCTTTGCAAGCTGCAGCAAGTGGAGGCTAGATCTATTCAGATCTAGGCCATTTCAATGCTCCTTTTCAGTGGAGGAGGGTTATAATCCATTGGGAGGAGATTATTGGATGATTTGAGCTACATTTTTTAGATCTTGGCATGTGTCCAACCACATTCTAAACTTTACAGTGTAGTTTTACTACCAGATCTACGTTATTCTTGTAGGTGTTGTTCCAGGGTCTTTTAGCACACCATCTGGAGAGTTGGTTTTCAAGTGTTTGGAATTTTCCCTTCACTTTGGAGATCCATTGGAGGGATCATTTTGTTGTGTCATATCAGATCAGATCCAGTTCCAGATCTAAATATTTATGCAGATCTATAGTCTTATAACTCAGATCTATAACTTGTACATGGTGTAATGCTGAAAACCCCAAGGGGATTCTGAAGAAGAGCTAATATAGTGTATGGATCTGTCATAGATCTGACTTTTCATGCACTTTTTTTCTTTAGATCTGAAGTGTAATCAACAATTGTTGCAGCCTAATAAAATAATGCTATCAAGTTATTTCCAGTCTTAATATATGGTTGCAGCACCTCTTTTTGAGGATATTCTCTCATTGGTGACTTGTATTTCTAGTTATGCATCTCATGGGCCATCTTGTACATCTAATTTGCTACTGTAAATACATTTGAAAGGTCTCTAGATTTGCCTCCTACTTTGTCTTAGATGATCTGTGTTATAATCCTGCATATTTTCTTTCTATTGTTGCATTCCTCATTTGGGAATATTACATTTTCCCATCTGTCTGTGGGTGGTAGCTTGTGCTAAGAGTGAGTTCCTTACCCACCAATATGAATAACTCCTTCTATAAAGCTCCCATGAATATTTATTATAGTCATTGATTATTGTCTTGGGTAAACCAAATATATATATATATAATTCTAAAGATGTACATGTCAAATTCAAGTTGAGCATAGATGAAATCACAAATCGCTTGCACATTGAGCTATAAAATGCATCTCTAGACACAATCAAAATATTCTAAAAATTAAATATAAAACAATGTAGGAAACACAATCAATATAATAATTTTAATTATTTAAATTGAATAGAAAAACCCTATAACACAATATAAAATTTATCAAAAACAACTTTCTCAAATTAAGTGATTTTTAAATTAATTTGAAAGTCTTATAGAAGTAAAATCATAATCATTATTGATATAAAGATGGTATTTTTTGATGGTATCATAACTATTTATGTATATTTACAATAATTATAATCATTATTAATATGTAATTGATATTCATTAATGACATTATAGTTATTGATAGTATTTTTTTTTAATTATGGAAAATATTGGAGTGATGTGTTAGATAAAATATTAAATCTAAAAATTAACAATGAACATATCATATTAAAATAAATCTAAATAATAGTGTTTTGATATTATATAACATACAATTAATAAGCATATAAAAACTTAATAAATGTAATTAATATATATATATATATATATATATATATATATATATATATATATATATATATATATATATATATATATATATATAATTATAAATAAAATTATTTTTAGATAAAATTATGAAGTATGTATTAAATATAAATAATATAAATTAATGTTTAGCCTTGAGGGTTAGCTCATTTGGTTAATTTGTTATTTAGAATTCATGGATTCAATTCTCTTGACACACTTCGGGTGTATATTTAGTGGACATAGTGGTTGTCACTCAGGTGGTAATCTCACCCTGAGAGCTCTGAGAGAAATGAATCTATGACCTCTCAATAAAAAGGTACTTCAATAACGGGGACTCCACCAATTGAGATAACCCCCAAGGTTGTATTCATCATCATTATATTTCAAAACTTCATATTTAAATTTAATTAATAAAAGTGTAAAAACTTGATAATATATATATATTATCAAGTTTTTACACTTTTATTAATTAAATTTAAATATGAAGTTTTGAAATATAATGATGATGAATACAACCTTGAGGTTTATCTCAATTGGTGGAGTCCCCATTATTGAAGTACATTCCGTGTGTTTGTGTTTAAAAAACTATAAAATATGTTAAAAAAATATGGCAAGCCCATATATACATAATTAGATGTATTATCAGATTTTTAATAAGATTAAAAATAAAATATTTGTATATATAAAATTTTGAAATCAAATTAAGTAATTATACAACCCTTAAAGTACTAGAAACTACCCTCCAAGTGTTTAAATGTCATAGGAGTCAGGCACTTAGGTTTTGTGAAGCCCCTTTACGTCACGATTTTGGCTTAAAAAACCACATTCATGATAGGACTCTTGTGCAACTACTTTTATAAAGGCCCAAAAATTCATAAGCATCCCATGAGAACTCTAATCTAACTCATAACAACAAAGCAGTCATCCAACTCTTGATACCTGAATGTTTGGATATTTAATGAAAAGGGTCAATGAAAAAATTCTGGTAAAAAAAAAACATTGCCTAAGATAATGAAGCGACACTTAATCATGATTCTACATTTCCAATGAATCCCTCGGATGATTGTGAGGATGTGCTCTGTCATTTTATATATGATGCAACCCACGGGGGCTTCACTATGGGAGCAATACTATAGCACTTGGGTTCATATTGGCGGATATATAATGAGGAAAAAATGACATAATATATTGGGGGATATATAGGGGTTAAAGGGTTTTTATATTGGAAGGTATAAAAAATGGAGCTCAAAGCTAATGAAAAAATATAAAGAGGTGTAAAAAATGTTAATTAAAATATGGATATCTAAAATATAAAGTGAAATTAGGGGCTTTTTAAATTATGAAGGTGTATTGGGTTTATATTGGTAGGGGGTTAAATAATGTCATTTTTAGAGGTATTTTTTTATATGTACGCAAATTAAAGGTATTTTTTAATATGCTATAATCGCACGTGATATGTTAGAGCTTCATTAAGTGAAGCCCCTCTGCTCCAACCCCTCTCATTAAAGAATTATCTGCTAAAGTTTCTTTTATAATTAAAAGAATTGAATTTAATTCTCTTAATTTTTCTTCTTACTATCCTCCCTTATTTGTTTTGAAATATTATAACTCTACTTAGAATGTTTTTTCATCCTAAAAACCTTGCTTAGAACTAAACCTAACATCCTTAGAAAGTCTTATAATTTCAACCTTACATATAAGGGATGTTCTATGACGACTCCCTTTCAATCTTACCAAAACTATACATGTTCATAACCATCCTCGTCATTGAAAATGCCCCCCTCCTATGTCGAAACTCCTACTCCTTTTATACCTTCACCCATGGCCACTTATAAATATGCATTAAATATACCCTCGATCATAATTTCTCGGTGAACTCCCCTATAGTCCACAATATGAATGAGCCCTCCTTTTCATTCCAAAACATTACCATAAGAAACAAAAGTAAAAAAACCCCTTGCTAGAGAAGGGAATTATCTTGATCCTATCCTAGGTGGATTTAGTCTTACACCTCCTACAGAATTGGAATTCGCTTCAAGGACCCTTATAGCACAAAAGCCCACACCCCCATCCAAATAATTATTATCTTATCTCTGGACATTCAAGTGGTAGGAGGAACCCCCAAATATTCATCCCTTGAGATATTAATTGACATTCATCACCCCTTCATTATTATACTACAAGAGATGATGGTATCTAGTGAAAAGGCCAGGGAGACCTTCAGAATGCTATGTCTGGTATTGATTTCATGTGTTATGGGCACAAATAGTCTATCAAGTGGTCTTATATCTCTATGGGGCCCTTGGAAAGACTCCTTAAAATATTACTCATCAATTGTTGGCACCATCCTAGAAGGGCACTACATAGGCTTTCCACGTCCCATCTCTTTAGGGAATTGTTATGGGCCCTACATTGATAAACAAATTTTCTAGGATTTCTTCCAATATATTATTTGTTTCAATCAAGTGGTCTTCTCCTGACTCATTCAATCGTCTTGGTAGGAGACCTAAACTTTACTATTTGAGTAGGGGAGTCTTGGGGATCTTTAACCCATCTTGATCCATTGGTCCATTACTTCACAATGATGTTGAAAAATCATTCCCTTATTTACAAAAATCCTTTTCCAGTATCCCCCACTTTGATAAATGGTACAATGAGTGTGGATGGTATCCCTAAATGACTTGAAATAATCTTGATGGAAGATCTGTTGGGCAATCATTTGGGGAGACTAAGATCTTGGATTCCATAAGGTAATATTTCAGACCACCTACCTATATTCCTTGAATTGGACTACGAATCCCATAATAACAAGTATCTCTTAAAATTAAAGCATTCATTGTTGAAAGAGGAAACATTGAAAATGTTGGTGTGGGACACATGGTAGAATTTTTTTATTGTCAATAGCTCCTCTGCTATATTTTTCTTGGATAGGAAACTTACAAAGCTCAGGAAGGTAGTAATGACCTAAGAGAAGAATAAGAAAATGGAGTTGCGAGAAGATATGATGGCTATTGAATCAATATATGATCACATCTCTTGAGAATTCACCATATATTCATTTCCTATATCATTATATCAAATATTAATCTCGTAGGAAGCTAGAAAAAAATATATCCAAAAAATTGAGTGAGAGACTTGGAGATTAAAAACTTGGGTGACTTGGATTAAGAAGGGAGAATCTAATACAATTTTTTTAACATATATGAAAATCATAGAAGAAATATGAATTCCATTTTGGAGCTCAAAAATAAGGATGGAAAGAAGGTCTCATGCTCCAAAGAGTTAAAGGAAATGACTTCATCACATTTTTCCTCACTCTTTAAAGATTTAGGGTCATATAATATTAACGCCCAAATTCAACTCATCCAACATTACCCTCACTTTATCATCCATGAGGAATATGTACATATTGGTTGTCATGTCTCCCTTAAGGATATTAAAGAGTTCCTAAAACATTTCTCCAAAGACATTTAAGTTTATGAATCGATGGTTGGATGATAGAACTGTTCCTCTCATTTTTTAGCTCATGGGGCATGATCTCCACTTAATGGTGGAAGAGTCTAGAAAATATCAAAAATTTTATGAAAAAATAAATGCCACATATATGACTTTGATGCCTAATAGACGTAAGACAACGTCTTTTATTGAATACAAGCCCATTTCCCTATGCAATCTAGTTTACAAAATAATCGTAATGGTGATCTCTAATAGAATCATATTCTATTCCAAACCAATTTGGGTTCCTAGCTTATAAGAGGATACATGACACCATTGCAATGACATAGGATTCCCTACATTATATAAAAACAAAAAGGTAGAAATATATTTTCCTCAAGATTCATCTCAACAAACTTTCAACAAATTTAACTAGACATATATTAGACGTGTTCTCTTACATATTGGTTTGGGATTAGAAGTCAAAAACTAAATAATAGGTTGTGTTTCTTTGGAAAATTTCTCCATTTTAATCAATCGGTATCCCTCTAATTTTTCTAGCTTTTGAACCCTAAAGCAAGGATTCCCTCTCTCACCCCTATTTTTTTTTTTGGTGACGGAAGGTTTGAGACTCCTTCTGCTGAAAGATAAATAGTAAGGTAAAATAAAAGGTATTAAAATCTCTCACAATTAGTATATCACACATATTTTGTTTTTGGATGATGTCCTACTTATGGGATTGGTAATTGTAGTAGGATGGAATTTTTTCGTAGAGCATTAAATATATTTTTAAATTTAACTAGAATGGAGATAAATAAATAAAAATCCTCCTTTCATCAATTCTCAGTCGGTTCAAAAATCCTATCAGCTTTATAGTCCTTTCTGCCCTTGGAGACCATCTCCCTTGAAAATAATATTAAGTATCTAGGCTACTTTCTGGAACCAAAAAAAATACCATAATGGGGATTAGAAACGCTTGATTAGAATGTTAGAACATAAGATAAAAATGTGGTGCAATAATTACCTATCTCTTAGAGGCAGAATGAAATTGTTTAAAGTAGTCATGCAAAATATCCTTTGTTGGCTTGCCTTAGCCAAGGTTCCCTCAACTATCCTTAGCTCCATTAGGAAATTTATGTTTTTATTCTTGTGGAATGGTAAAAGTTTTAAGGAATAAATTCATTTTGTTAAATATTCAACCCCATCTATCTCAAAATATCTTGTAGGATGGGGATTTAAAAATATGACCTGGTTTGAAAAAGCCTTATCTCTAAAAATCCTATGGAAAGCCTTATTCAATGGGGCACTTTGCAGTCATATTATAAAAGGAAAACATTTAAAAAAATTTCTTATAGTCGATTGGATCAAAGGTCATGCTAAAATACCTATAAAAAGAGGCTCCATTGTATGGAAAGACGTTATGAAACTAGCTCACAAAATAGAAGAACATATAGATCAACGACTTAAAAATTATCCTCCTGGAGGGGGAAACCTCATTTACATTAGATAAATTAAAAATTCTTAAATGATTCAAATGAAAAAACCTCCTTTCTATATATAGGAGTCTAAGGGGTCACAATATAACTAGAGCCTAAACAATAATGATAATGCAAGGGCACAACAATAAAAATTGTGGGGTTATATGGAGCATAATAATAATAATATGCGGGCTACATGTGCACACCAATAATAATAAGGGGGTTGCACTAAAAATAACAACAAGGGGCTATAATAGTATTATGGGGACCTAACATGCCCCTCTCCTTCAAAAAAGTGTTACCCTCAACGCTTAAGTAGTTTTGGACACCTTTGTATAAAAATCACATCCTCCATTGTGGAATCTTCAACATTTAAGTTCTTCCACTTGATGAGATACTATGAAATTGATCAATTTCATAGTTGTCAAATTCTTGTTTCTATGACTGCTTCAGTTTCCAATATGATTTTTCCTTCCTTGTCAAGTTTCCTTCCTCGTCACCTATAATATTCTTTAAGCATGAAACATGGAAAACTGGGTGCACTCGGAAATATGCATGAAGCTCCAATTTGTATGCCATAGTACCAATATTTCGCAACACCTTGTAAGGACCATATTACTTTGTTGATAATTTATTATCCTTCTTAGCTTTCTTGAGAGACATTTATTTGTATGGTTGTAGCCATAAAAATACCCTGGTCGCCTACATCAAACTTAATTCAATGCGATGTTGATATGCATGTTTTTTCATTTGATTATGCGCCAAAGTGAGGTTATCCTTTAAGAGTTAGAGAACTTGTTTTCTTGAACCTTATAATTTTCTATTAAATAAGATGTGATGTACAGTGGATGATATCCATAAAGTGCCATAAATGGGGTCATTTTTGTGGGAGTATGGAAGGAAGTGTTATACCACCATTCATCTAGAGGTAACCAATTGACCCATTGTGTTTGTTTATTAGATACAAAGAAACAAATATACCATTCCAAAAGTTTATTCACTATCTTAGTATGACCATCAGATTGAGGATGATAGGATGATCTATGAGCTAATTGAGTACCCAAAAAAGAAACTAATTCCATCCAAAAATTTCCAATGAAAATGGGATCTTTGTCACATACAATAATATTTGGGTTTCCACGTAGCTTTTAAATTGATTCCATAAATGCATTAGGAACTGTATTGGATTTAAATAGATGATATAATGCACAAAAGTGTGCATACTTGCTAAGTATATCAACTACCACCATGATGAAACTCTTTCCTTTGCACATGGGTAAAATTGTGATAAAATTGATTGAAACCTCCTCCCAACATTGACTTGGAATGGATAAAGGTTGTAAAAAACCTGGGGTCTTAATTGTCTCAATTTTATTTTGTTGGAAAACCAAAAATTCCACCAAAAACTTTTGAATATTTGATTTAAGGCCATCCAAAAAAAAAAATTCCTTTTGACCTTGTGGTAAGTTTTTAAAAATATTGAGTGCCCTCCAAAGGGAGATGTGTGCAATTCCAAAAGAATCTTTTGTTTGAGTTGGTAATTCTTACAAATATATAAGCGATATTTATACCATAATTAATCATTTTTCCATCTAAAAGTATCATATGTACTAGGATCTTGCTGCAATGTTAAAATGAGTGTCCACACTTCTTCATCATTCTTCAATTCATCCCTTGCTTTGGTTATCCAATCTAATTGGATAAAATAAATTTCACAAAGCAATGCTTCCACATCATCATGCTTTCTTGATAGTGCATATACAATAACATTTCTCTTCCCTTTTCTGTAGATGATTTCAAAGTCATAACCCAACATCTTTGTGACCCATTTTTGCTACTCTTCTAAAGATAATATTTGTTACAAAAATTATTTAAGACTATCATGATATTTTTTTACCTTGAAGTTTCTTCCAATTAGGCAAGGTCTCCATTGTTTTAGTGCATGTATTATTTCCAACATTTCCTTCTCATAAATAGGTTTTTGTAAATACTTTCCTTTGACTGGACAACATTCAAAAGAAACGGCTCTTCCTTCTTTCATCAAAACAATAAAAATTCCATTTCCTAAGGTATCAAATTCCAAAATAAATGTTTTTGTGAAGTCCAACGTAGCTAATACTAGTGCTCTTCACATTGCCTCTTTAGGATGTTCACATGCCTTAGTTACTTCCGTATTCCAAGAAAATGCATCTTTCTCAAGTAATGTTATTAGTGGTGCTTCTATTCTCCCATAATTCTTAAAATACTTGCGATAATACCCTGTAAACCCGAGAAATGATTGAATATACTTTATGGTTATGGGGATTTTTTACTCTTTAATAGATTTTATTCTGTTAGGTTCTACCTTAACACGCTCATGAGATACAATATGACCCAGATATTCCACCTCTTCTACTCCAAAGAAACATTTGGAGATTTTTTCATATAATTGATTCTCCTCCAATAGTTTGAGCACCATGTCAACATGTTGAACATGATCCTTCCAAGATTTCTTGTAGAGTAGTATATCATCAAAAAATACTAACATAAGTTTTCTAAGGAAGACATTGAAATGTAGAAGGTGCATTGGTAAGTCCAAAAGGCATCACCAAAAATTCATAATGATCCTTATGAGTTCTAAATGTTGCTTTCAGAATGTCTTCAGTCTTCATTCTAATTTGATGATATCCTGAATGGAGATGTAACCCGATGAAGTAAATTTCTCCATGTAATTCATACAATAATTCATCAATGACAGGAATGGGAAATTGATGTTTAATAGTGACCTTGTTGAGCTACCTATAATATGCATACATGCACCATGACCTATCCTTCTTGTGCACCAATAATACTATAACGGAGAATGAACTTTGAATAGGTTCAATTATACCTGCCTATAAAATTTCTGCAACCATACGTTCAATTTCATTCTTTTGGGCATAAGGATATCTTTAAGGCTCAATGAATTGAGGAACACTTACTATAATCAAATGAATAGCATGATCATGATCATGAATAGGTGGGAGTAATTTTGGAGCCTTAAATACCTTTAGGAGTCTCAATAACAATAAGGGGCTACGCTAGTATTATAGGAACCTAACAAAATCTCTCATTGTTTCATTCTCCCTCCTCTTCAACTGGCTTGTATGGAAAATTGGGGATGGTATGAAGGTAGTCCTTGGCAAGGACCCATTTATAGGTGGTGCCCATGTCTTCAAATTTTCCTCATAATTAGTTAACTATATACACTCCAAAGTACTTTTCCATGTACATAATATTAGAACAGAAGATTCCTCTATGCCTTCCAAAAAATACCTGTTGACCTCATCTGAGCTAGGACTTGATGGTTATTTTGCATATGAATGGAATAATTTCATAAATGAGATAAATATAAATGGATTCAAACTAAGTAGCTCCAAATACCTTTTTATTTGGAGCTAGGATACTTCCTCTGTGAAAGTAAAATCCCTGCTTTCCCATGAAGAAATCACTCATTCTAAGATTGACCCAAATTACATATGGTGGAACAAATATATTTGGAAATGGCACATCCCAACCAAGATAAAATGATTCTCCTAGCTGGCCCTTCAAAATAAATTTTTGACCTTGGAGAACCTCCATAAAAGAGGTTTCATAGGACCAAATATTTGTAGCCTTTGTAGACATTAAGAAGGACATACGGATCATCTGTTCTCTAAGTGATTTATTTCTCAGGAACTTTGGTTCACTATTTTATAGGCTCTAAGAATTCAAACAATATTAAGGTGGTCCTCCTTTGAGGAATCTATTTACTTCTAGGCTATGAAATTAAACCGTATATGTTCTCTTTCCATATACATGGCTTGGAGAGTATGGCTACTTAGGAATAGGATCATCTTTAGAAATGACAGAATCTTAATCCAATCTCAATGTTCAAAAATCGTTGCTCTCTTCAGGGAACATCTACCTTTGAACTTTGAAAAAGTCCCTCAAATACTTAATCATATTTTCATACCTATTGATACTCCTATAGGATTATTTGATGGGATTGCACACGGGAAAAATTGTGGAGGTGGGGGAATTATTAAACTATCATAGAATATATCTACCTGTTTCATAAATTGTATAGGATCCGGAAAAAATACCAAAACAAAACTGATAGCAGCTTGGGCTCACTTGATAATAGCAAAGCTAAAAAACATCAAAAAAAATTATGATCCTTGGTGATTCAAAATGTGTAAGGGATTGGTTGACATGTGTTTCTCAGTTAAATGTATTAATTTTTTCCACATAGAAACATTGAATTGGAGAAATAAAAATCTACTTTCATGAGATCAAATTTCAACCTATTTTCAGAGAATTTAACAAATATGCTGATAGGTTATAAAAAAGTTCCTTATCATTGGATCTTGGGGATATTTTATTTGAGAAACTTGAGGGAAGTGAAGCAAATGAACAAACACATCCATCAGTTTTTCTGATCAAAGGGAACTCATATTAAAGCTTTTGATTTTATTAGAATTGCAAACTCCAGCTTATGGAGCTCTTTGTATTCAACTTTTCAATCCCATTATTAAAGCTTGATGTAGTATTCTCTCCAAATTTGAAGAAGTATTTCATTTTATGCATTACCTAGGGACAACTTTATGAAAATATTGGATTAGTTATAGTTTTCTTTAGTTGAATATCTTAGACAAATTGAATATGTATAGAGACATACAGATGTCATCCATCTCTTAGTGTAGATATGAAATATCAGTTAAAAACAAAAAAAATGTTAGCAGTGAATATATATATATATATGATTCATCTAAATTATAGATGTACCAAGGGATGGGAGAAATCAACTCTCTCTAGGTAGAAACATTTCCTATTTTTTTACTCTTAAAAATATTCTTTCATCTTGAGAGATGTGATACGTCTCATATCTTGGTAGATGTCAAGTTAATATGGATTTATGGTGGTAGTTAAAACAATTTACCCTAATTCATGGTCCTATATGCAAACTAAGATCCGCAACTTTGCAATACTGCAAAAAAGCCTTTGTCTTGGGCTTTAAACATTGGTAGTGGTGAATTTGAAATTACACAATAATAGGAAATTATAAAAAAGTCCATTTGAAAATAAATAAATACATAGAATTTAACCTTACATACAATATACCCACATGGTATTGTGGGCTACAATATATTCTGATTCTGTGATTTTTATTAACTAATATTAAATAATATTATAGATTATGTTTAATAACTCTTGTGCTCCACATGTTGTCACAGAGTCATTCTTTCTAATTCTATCATCTACTCAATCACCCAACATCTTTATGAAACTAAGCTTTTAGCCTAACAATACTTTTGTTACATAGAAAAGATCAAATATTCATCGGCTCCTTAAATAAACTAATTCCATTTAAACCTATTACACCATAGGAAAACAATAATAGAATTATAACTTTAAAGCAACCCAATTTTCTCCCATTTATATTACATATCAAAGAAGATATATTCTTCAACTTTTGAAATATGATAACATTCTCTATAACTATTACAATATCTAAATATAATAAGGAAATGATAACTTTTAAATGGCAATGAGGATCCTAATTTCCTCTCATAAATTATACGACTTTTTTGAGGTCAATTGTTGACATACTTAGAAGAATTATTGAATGACTAACTCATTAACACTACTCCACTCTCATGAACCCCTTATACTTAACCCATTACAATTTAAATAAAAAATCCAAAATAATCACAACCACTGATTTACTAACTCCTTAACCAATTGGGTGTCAACCAACATAATCTCTAATCGTTTATCGAACAACTCATAACAACCAATAACTAAAATGTCCTCATCTCTTACAAAATAAATCCATAACTATTATCATTAAATGTAGTGAAACATCTTAAACTATGTTGAAATACAGTTATCCATTTAACCCACAAACTTATAAGTCTTTTATGTATCATCGAACTAACCCGTTAAAAAAAAGGTTTCAAGCGTACGCGTGCACACACATATTTCAAATCCAAGTTTAGTATAGATGAAATTATACATTACTCTCATTCCAAACTATATAATGTACCTTTAAACAAAATTATAATGATTTAAAAAATAAATATAACAACTATATAGGAAACACAATCAATATAATCATTTTAATGATTTAAATTGAAAAGAACAAATTTTTAACAAAATATAAAATTTATTAAAATCATCGTTCTCATATTAAAGTGATTTATAAATTAGTTTGAAATAGTGTTATACAAGTAAAACGGTCTATATATATATATAACATATGTAATTAAAAAACACAAAAAAACAAAAAAAACAAAAACTGATAATGGATTTATTAAATATAAATTTTCAATATTAAGTGGTAAGTAAATTTATTTATTTTATTTAGATTATTTAAAAATTAAATTTAAATAATGTTTTAGAAGTAATTTAAAATAATTATAATCATTATTAATATAGGATTTATATTCTTTAACGACATTATAATTATTGATCACGTTTTCTTTTTAATTATTGAAAATTTACAATAAAATTAATTAAAATGATGTTGGACTGGTATTACATAAAATTAAAATTTAATATGTATATTATTAAAATAAATTTAAATAATGGTATTTTGATATTTTAAAACATATAAAAATATAATAAAATTAATTAATTAATATATAATTAGAAATAAAAATAGTTTTATATATGAATACGAAGTATGTATTAAAAATAAATAGTAAGAATAAATTAAGATTTAGTCTTTTCGTTTATAGTAATTTTTTAAAAATGGGTGTAAATTTCCCTTATAGGATTTTAAGAATGATTTTTGCCAAAGTGATTGGGATTGCAGGGTTTGAAGGATTTGTCGGAACTTTTTCATTGTTTAATAGTGTATTAACGAATTTGTTAACGCATGTTAAGGAAACTGTGATGCAAGAGGGTTGGAAGGGCCTTAAAATGGCTCCCTTCAATTCAACCCTTTACATATTTGTGGTGCAGAGTCGACTTAGAAGCATGAAGGAGTTTTTTTAGAGAAGAAAGCCATATCTAGAGAATTTCCCGATCGCGATGAAACCAATATCAAGGGGATCCTTTTGCCTATAGGTTTCTAGATCAAATTTTGTCTTTTCTCTTATGTTGAGGATTCAGGAGAAGGTGCACATTCCTCATGGATTTTTTCATCTCATTCATGAAGGGTGACAACTTCATGATCAAAATCACCTTAGTGAATATGACATATCCAAGGATGCCCTGATTCACATTGTAACAAGAATTCGAGGTAGAGCCAAAGGGGGAGGTGCAACCACCTCAGACATGCCTACATCATTTAAGTATGTTCTAAAGCTAGGGCCTCCTTCACCAAACCATAAATATATCTCTCGACTTACATTCGTGGTGGAAACTATAGTTGAAATCCCTTCTCTCGAAGTGGATAATATTGCATGCAAATGCATAGTCGCAAATTACGAAAGGAAATTGATTATGTCTCATTTCAATTGTTTTTGGACTTAATCACTAGGTCTTAAGGAGTGGGTGAATCAAAATTGGTCTTGGGATGTTGGGATACATTTCTACTCAAAAGGATTTTTTACTGTGATTTTTTGTAAGTTAACGAACCAACAAATTTTTTTTGATCAGGGACATTAGTTTTGGGGCTGATATAGTATTTCCTTTCAACCTTAGTTCCTATATTTTAATACTCTCTCGATGTAAACTCTCGTAAATCTAGTATGTGTGAGGCTCCTCAATTTTCCCATCCATATGACATATCCAACTATCTTACAAGATGTGGGAAAGTTGCTAGGTTGCTTCATCAAAGTCCTCCTTGAAAGGATTGTGAAATGAGTTACCACATTTGTTTGCATATGTGTCGAAGTAGACCTCAGTAAAGGATTTATGAAAAAAAATTATCCTCTAATGGAGAGATAGAGTTTCTACCCAACTAAAATATTATGAAAATATGGCTTTTCGTTGCAAGACTTTTCAACCACCCAACCACCTTGATAATGCCTACACATATTGACAATATTTCTCTTCGCACTTAGATTTCAAGAAGAATAATCATGGATGGAAAGATAAAAAAAGACTAAATGATTCAATTCCATTATGATTCTGAGATAGTATGACAAAGTATTTATCCATGATTTTCTGATCTTCAAAGAGGGGGAAAAAATCCACCCACCAATCAAAACATTAAAATGTTGGAATTGTAGCAAGAAAAGGGTTGATTTGACTTGTTCCTTGGTTAAATGGAGAAAATCAATTTCCACATCAGCAAGATGACTTGGATTGCAATTATCTGGAGTGATACGACCTTTTTTACTAGGTAAGTCAATAAATGAGTTTGTAGGCTAGAAGTAGAGTTGTACATGAGTTGATTTCTAAAATCTAGAAATATAGTTGAGTTATTGTTAGTTGAATTCAGTTACCAAAGATACAGTCAGTAGTTGAGTCAGTTGAAGGCCAGTTGAGTAGATATGATTGTTGTTCACTCATTGATATCTTAGTTAAATAGTCAATGAGCTAAGAATAGATCCAATCATGCATGGTGTTCAAATTCCCTAGTTGAGTGGATGGAAAAGGCACATTTGTATTTATAATTATGTACAATGTTTTTTTCACTGAGCAGGTGATCAAATCCCCTTCGATTTGCGGAAGGAAATAAATAATTCCCCTATTTTTAGGAGCTTAATTCATCTAGGATTGTGTAAGGAACTAGGAGGTTGTTTGAGGCTTAAATTGGATAATTGTTGGCCAAATCAGTTCAAGAAGAGAAATTAGAAGACAGGGCTTCTGCTTTATTTTTCCCTTAATTGTAATTTCATCTCATGACAACCTGTATTAGTTAAATAAGTTAGAATGATTTAGTTATCTTAGGAAATTAGAGTTGAGGGTCAGAGAGGGGGCATGTAGAGTTCTACCATGATTTAAGGGGGTCCAACTATAATTATTTGGGAGTTGCTATTAGTTAACTCAATTAATTGAGTTAAAATTAGTTTAACTAGTTATAACTGAGTGATGAGCTAGTGAAAGGTCCATTCAATTAAATATGATTTAATTCACAAGTAGTGATCAATCAGTTAACTGAAAATTTTCTATAAATAGTTGTTGCATGTGAGTTCTAAGGAAGGCCTAGTTGAGATTGATGTCTCATATCCTGTAGCGGTAGATGCTCAACTTCTTTAGGCACGGAAGAAGAATGTAGCAAAGTCCAGAAGGATCTTGTTAGAGGGAGTTCACAATCATATTGTCTTGAGTATACATGGGACGAAGACTCCAGATGCGATGTGGAAAGACTTGACAAATATGTATTATAATAGCAACGACCACAAGAAGCTAGCACTGAAAGACAAGATCAGGAAGACTAAAATGGAGAAGGGTGAGACGATCCAAAAATACTTGGCAAAGCTCACTGAGTGTCAAGATGAACTTTGAAGTGCTGGGATAATTGTCGCCTCTGATGATTTGGTGAGCCTAGCTCTTCTAAGACTTCCCAAAAGTTGGCATAGCTACCAGGACTCTCTGAATGGGAGGGAGAAGCTACCAGATAGGGAGCGACTATGGTATGATCTGACACAAGAAGAAATTTGGTAGAGCACCAGAGATGGATCCTCATCAAAGACCGATGATGAGGAAAATTGTGCCTTGGTTAGAAAGGAAAAGAAAGGAAAAGAGAAAGCGTCCCATTCAAAATTTGAGTCCAACAAGGCAAGAAAGAAGTGATACTTTTCAAAGGTAAAATGTTTCAAATGCCATGAGCATGTACGCTATGCCAAAAATTATCCACAAAAGTAGAACAACAAGAAGGCCTCAGGCGGAGTAGTAGGTGAAGCATTGGCTTCAGAGTTTGAGTTGGATTTCATCCTAATCGCATGCATGGCATCACCAGTGATGGGATCTGTGTGGTACTTGGATATTGGAGCTTCTTCAGTATCTTGGAGGAGAAGGATCTCTAGATGCACATCGAGATGCGTGAGAACGAGAGGTATACCTCTACTAGTCTAGGTACAGTTACCTTTCAGAGGGAGTCAGGAAATCCACTCACATTAAAATATTTCATGTATATTCCTGGTTTGAAGAAGATTTTTTTTTTTATTTCTATTTTGGAAGATCATGGCTATGATGTAATATTCATTGGAAAGGAGTTCCTTCATCACAAAGTCATGGGACAAGTGAAAAAAATTGGGGTTCAAGTAAAGAACCTCTACAAAGTAGATGTAGAATACTGCGCAACATTGAGCACTAAAGGAATAAAGGTGGAGATTCGAGACATCAATGAGTTATGGCATAGGAGGTTGAGCCATACACACCACAATGCTTTGAATATCATGTACAGATTTATACATGACTTCCAAAGGGTGAGCTTGCGCAGAGAGATACATGCAAATGATGTATATTGGGGAAGTATACCAAATCCACATTTCACGATAAGGAAAGTCGAGCCAAGGAGATACTTCAAAAAATTCACTTAGACATGTGCAGACCATTCTCGATAGCTTCCATAGAAAATAACATGTATTATGTGATTTTTTTTGATGATTTCTCAAGAAATTTTTGTATTTTCTTCATGAAGAAGAAATATCAAATGTTCTCCAAGTTTTGTGAGTTCAAGGAACTTGTTGAGAAATATACATGCAAGAAGGTGAAGGCCTTAAGGAGTGACAATGGTGGAGAATACATCTCTAAAAATTTAAAAAAAAATTGTGCCTCAGAAAGAATTCGAAGATAATTGATTGAAAATCATAACTAATAGCATAATGGGGTTGCACAAATAAATAATAGAACTAGTTTGGAATCAGCATGAGCTATGTTGCATGATCAAGGGCCACTATTTCATCTTTCGGTAAAAGAATGAAATACACGATTATTTGTTCAGAACAAAGGTCCTCATAGGATACTTGGGATAAGTACAGGAGAGGAGTTTTTTAAGGTAAGAGACTAGATGTGTCGTATTTTAAAGTTTTTGTTTCATTTTTTTATTTCCATGTAACCAAAGATGCCATGAAGAAGCTAGAGCCATCAAAAGAGTTGGGGATATTTGTGGGGTACACTGATACAACTCACAACTATCATGTGTACTTTACAGCACATAGAATGACAATATTCAAAAGAGATGTGAAATTCGATGAATACAAAGACATGCAATTATCCCTTGAGAGGGAGTTCATGTTGAATGCAGTTGAGGAGCTCTTGGCTACAAAGGATGAACCTCGGAATGTGGAGAAGCCATAAGAAGAGGAACAGAGAGGATGGAAGATTATTTTTTGATTCAAGAGAGAATGTAGGAGCACCCACATCAGAGGGTAAGCTGAGAAGGTCCCTAGAGCGGTACACTAGATACCTGGCTCTTATGAGCGAAGGTATTGAGATAGAACCATCCTCTTTTGAGGAAGCATTGAAGAATCTAGTGTGGGTTGATGCCATGGTTGAGGAGTATGGATCCATTATCAGAAAAAGTGCATGGGAAGTTGTCCCAAGGCTAGTGGGGAAGCTAGTTTTAGGATCCAAGTGGGTCTACAAGGTGAAGTAGGAAGAAAATGGAAGTGTGGATTAATACAAGGTTAGATTTGTTTCTAGGAGGGTTCTCTTAGGTGGAGGAGATTGAATATGATGAAATTTTTGCACCAATAACAAGTTACTCATCTATTAGATCCATCCTTGCACTCCCATCGTAGATGGGATGGAAGATACATGTTGGTGTGATCTATGGAATCATTGTCTAGTTATGCTAAAACAACCATGACAATGGCATTGGATGCATCAACATGTACATGGAAATTGTCAAACTAGTTGGATATCTATAAGATGGGTGCTTCAACTAGTTTCTTTTTAAGTAATTGAAACAAATCATCACATTATTTTTAGCATATGTAGAAAACATATTTATTTAAAAATTTATTGATTGGGAAAGCAATATCAAAATAGTGCTGAACGGATTTTTCTAATATATAGTATGCCCTAAGAACTTAATCTAATTTTTATTAAAAGGGGGTTTCATGCCGAGGATCACCTTAATTAGTTCCATATGCACTTTGATCCCATCCTTGGATATTATATGCTATAATAGTATTCTAATAGGAGTAGAAAACTTGCATTTATTAATATTTAAATATAATTGGATATGTCTATATATTTTTAATGTCATTATTATTCATTGACTATGATCTTTTAATAGTGTATAGACAATATAATTATCATAATATACTACCATTTTCATATATACTCTTGGATTTCATTGGATAATATTTTTGAGAAGACTATAGGTTCATTTTTTAGACCAAAGGGCATTACTTTGTATGCAAAAGAGCCAAATTTTGTAACATATGTGGTATTTTCTTGGTCTCTTTTGTGATGGGTACTTGATTTTACCCTGAGAATTGTTTGTGGTCCACTACTTCATTTATGATTTCATCTACAAATAGATTTTGGAATGGATCAATTATTGGTATCTTACTCAATCCACAAAAGTTGATACATTCTCAGTCTAGTTGGATCGTGCATTTTGGGATGCATAACCATAGGACTTGTCAATTAAAATTTCTCAATGGGATAAATGTTGCCAACAAATAGCATTCCATATATCTATTTTTGTATGATATGCTTGTATTTGTGAGCAAGATTGTAAGGTTTTCTCTTTACTTGCTTTTCTCCAAGAAAGAGGTCAATTCTCATTTCGCCCATTTCTTTGACATGTCCTTTGAGATATTTTTAATTGTGGGAAAATCATCATGATACTCTTTGATTAAGTTGAGAAATTATGTCGTTTTTCATGGTAACCAATATTCATCGATTCAGGGCATCATTCGATGGTCGTCATTCAAAATATCAACTTCTCTAATTTGTATTTTTTCATTCATCTATTCAAGGTCCTTTGACTCATTAGGTATTTGATCTCAGAATTTTATATCAAGAGAAGTGGGTGGATATTATACCCTATACAATTTATCTATTTCTTAATTTTTGAATTTAAACAATTTTTTTAAGATTTTTATATTTTTAGTATGCTCCTTTCTCCAAAAAAAACTCTATCCTGGAGTATGGATATTCTTCATTTCTAGGAAAGTAGTTGGGTTCTGATCTAGCAAGCATGATATATGATTACATATCGAAGAATATGAGGATTTGACTAATATTTCCCCTTTTTTATTTATATCAAGTAGAAGACTGCCTTTTCAAAAAATATTTTGCGTTGAGCTACCTAGACTAGTGTTGTCTCTTCTAGTCAAAATTCAAAATATTTAGTAAAGTTGTTTTTTAACTTGATACCTTATAATGATTGACCTCGAGCTTCTTCTATTTTATAACACTTGTTAGGAAAATTGCCAAGAGTGTTAAGAAACATATGTGACCACACACTTTCATCCCTATACCTAATTCTTTTCCATTCCAGCTCACAAATATCAATATGCAGGATAGGGTCTTGTCCAATTTTAAATACTAGGATATTTTCTTGTGCTAACAATTTCAACCACTAAGAATTTCTATAAAATAAGTTGTTTTCATAGTCCATGTTTGAAGTCACAACTAGTGGGTCTCCAACCACCAAGATTATTGTACAATAAAGGTATGAACTAAGCTTTGCATCTTCTTGTTCTACATTATTGAGAAGAGAATATCGTTCTTTAAATATGAGTGGGGCACTAGAGTCCTTGCTTAAGTTGAAGGTAAATAGTGTTTGAGTTTCATTAAGTTTAAATTTTTGAATAATATGTATTTTTTTTATAGCATAGCAAGGTAAAATAATCCATTTCAGAACAAATTCTATCGAGCAACACTCATTATCTTGGATTAGTAATTTTCAATTTTCTACTCGTACAATTCGGTATTTGTTTCTAATAGAGATAGGGGATCTTGAAAAAATTTCACTAAAAGCATTGGGATACACATTATCTTTGTCTTTGTGTAGCATATGATATCGCCTCCTTGTTTCAGTGTTATCTTTCTAGGGTTCAACATGGGTTTTTCCTTCATAGGGGTGAAGAGGTATTATGATATTTTTATTATTCCATTTACATTTAATTCTATCTTTTTCCAAGATAATATTAGCCTTCATCCTCGAACCCCATAGCCTTATGACCAAAGTCGGGTAAGAGAGTATTCCATCAACTTAGTGGACAACATAAAAGTCAAATAAGTTTAGAATTCCCATGATTTATTTTTAAGTTGTTGTATTGTTCTTATTGGTTCAATAAATCTCTGATATGTGGGTTTGAGATAGTTTTGTTTTTCTTTGGAGAGTTGATATTCCTATATTTATCCATGTTTCCCTTAGAGGAATATTCACTTACAAATAAAAGTTGACTACAAATTGGTTTACCATATATCCATTTATTTCCAAGTCAACTTGGGGGTCATAGTTCACCAACTATTTTCCTTTAGAATGTTTGTGCAATCTTTTACATTTATTTATCTCCTCGTTGCAGTTTTTTAATATATTTAGAAGTTCAATTAGGTGATCACCTATTCTTCCTTCAACATTTCTAGAAATTATTCAAGTATAACATCCTTTGTCAATATCTGATGAGAAACTTTGTTCCTAAATAACCCAACTTCCTTTTCCATATTGTCTCTATGATGTTTCATTTCTAGGGATATGGTAGTACTCTTGAGTGGTAGAAGGATTTTATTGTTTCTTAAAATTTTATCTTGACCTACTCCTGATCTAGTGACAACGTTGAGGTTTTTTGAGTGTAAAACCTCCTTCTTTGGGATAATTTGTAGCATGTTGACAACTTGTTTATTCTATATTATTTTCTAAAATTTTGAGTAAATATTCTAGATAATTATTGTTCAGTCCACAGATATTGCAAAATTGTAAATCAATTTTTTTCCTTCAAAGGGTAGCTAGGAAAAATATGGCATTCATTCAAACATGTAGCAATATTATATTCATCTACCTCAACCTAAGTGATGGCCTTGACCATTATAACATCCTAGACATCCTCCATATCCACCCTTATCATTTTCTATTCCTCCTTGGAAGGGTGGGTCATTAAACTAATATGACGCTTGAGTGTGATAGAAATAATGATAATTGTTCTTATTTTTGGAATTTAACTGGAATTATTGCATACACTGATTTTTATCTTCACATATGCCACAACATTTAGGTTTAACATTCCATAGATTGTATTGGAATTCTATAGCATTATGGCTCAACAGAACCTAGAAGATATCAAAATATGTATATATCTAGACTCTATGAACATATCTATCAATGTAGCTAGAAAAATTATAATTATGTTTAGTGCATCCTTCACTTATGTAATTAGTACATTAGATATTATTTACCTATACGGATAGAGTCAACAAGAATTGTTGCAATTGTTAAATTTCCTCTTCCAATATTTTTCAGTCACTAGGGAACTCAATTTCCCTTCATCATCTATCTTGATGTGCTCAACCATTTTTAGGGATTCTTCACATGTTTGAACTTCATGCATTATTGTTATGTAGGTCAATACTCTCTGCAGATAGAGACAATCCCTCTAGCCCTGGAGTGGGTCTAGTAACAAAAGGACAAACTAGAGTGTAGGCTCGTAATTACTGAATGAAATAGATGCAGTAGATCAACCTACCTGGAGTTGAACGCTATCATCGTGGCTGTTGTAGTGGTGGCCTCTCGATTCTTATCTCGGCAACTAACAATCCTTTTGTAGTAATGCTTGGATACCTACACAAGATAAACAAACAAGAGCAGCATACAAAACAACAATCTCATTCATAATTACTAACCAGTCAAGGAGGGTTAAGCATATTGCATCAAATAAAACAGATCAACGCAAAATGGGAACCAGACAATAGTTATACATATGTATTAATAGAAGAAAGAGTTACAACCAAGCCTTGACGTCATGGCCTCCTTCAGTGAGGTTCATTTGAAGCGCGTCTCGACGAATGTCAGTCAATTTGGACAGGATGAAGGCACAAGCCTAAGCTCTCTTAATAAGGGACTCTTTCTTTCTATCTTAAATATAAATCTCTCTAGTTTTTTTGATATATTATCTTTAGTTCAACTAGCTTCATCAATGGAGGATGGCTATATCTATAGAGGGAGAGAAGGAGGTTGGGATCCCTAATATGGTGGAAGGGAGGCCTTATCCCATGAGAGGTTTCCCCAAAAGGTGGAAAAAATAGGCCAAAGACAAAAGACCGTGGTTATTTAGTTGAACCACTCCCCATGACTCATCCATGAAGTTGTTATGATCGAAACTTCACCTCTATTTTGAAAAAAATTTCCATAAACAAATTGGTGAGGGTAGCTAACTGAGACAGAGCACCAGCTGGCACGGGGACCAGTGTTTATCTGCCTCATCTGCGCGAGGTCATAACTCGCTACTAGCGCGAAGGAAAAAACAAGTGTTTTTTGTGGTCTGTTCAGGAAATGGTCAACAGAAGGATTGTTAAACTCATGGTAAGGGATGAAATAATGGTATTTGCAAGGCATGAAACTTTATTTTTTTCACATAAATGGGCCTATAATGTGTGCGATGGGGATTACAGGGACAGTGACAAAAAGTTGTGTAACAGATGCCCCCTAAAGCATGAGGTCCAAGAGAGATGAAGGGGTGAAATGCTTTACGAGAACGCGTTCGAACCAAACACCACTGTCGGAAGATCTGCAATTACAATTACAACAGATATCTCTGAGAAATGAACATGTGGCATGGGCGTAGCCATCCATAATAGAGTACATATATGAACTGAGATCCAAGGTATGGATGCAGCCATCCAGCAGTAAGGATCAACAAATAAACTCAGGTATGGTCGTAACAATCCAATCAAAAGAGTCATGCAACAAATCATGATACACCATAATATCCCGCAACCTAGATATTATCAGATAAAACCCAGGGTCTTATACTCCATCCTGATCTAAACAAGTACAGATTCAAGCATGCAAAAATTTGAGCTGAAGTCGAAAATTCAAGAAAACCTGATTACCAGCCAATGATGAAAGTTGTTAACAGGCACGAGAGAGACCACCAATAATGACAATGGCTCTCAAGGTACAACAGGTACAATCCAAAAAATGTGAACAATGATCTGGCATCGAACACCAACAGAATCACCTTATCAAAGGCTAATGATGTGTACCTATCATTGAATGTGAAGAACTTTCCATTGAGGCATGCAGGCTCCAAGGTACCAGTAGGGTGTTTGTAAACCAACTTCCTAGATAATGAGCAAAAGTTGACAGGAAGTGACCTGGTCGTCGAAGGAGGGCCATAATGTATCCCACATCATCGACACGAGATAGAGGAACATGATGAAAGTGAATCAGGACCAATAGAGAAACATAGGGAGGTTGAAAACTGCAGAGGAAAAACTTCTCTTGAACATATCAACGACACGACTCTAGATTTGGCATTATTTGACATCAAGGGATCTAAGGTCATGATGATGTGGAAAAGAGAAAATGAGAGGTCAAAATAGATTACCCAAACCCACGAAGGCAAGAATGATGAAATGAGATGTCCCCAACCCGACATGAATGTAGACGAGTGCCATGTTCAAGAGTGACATACTGTCGACACAACTAAAATCTTGTTTAGTTTTCCCCCACCATTTCTGGAAAGTACCCCAACTATTTTTGAAAAAAATATTGAAGGGGATAGCATATGCTTGTGATGTAAGTTTTTCCTTTGGAAAAATCCATCCTAGTACATTTTACGAGCCCTAGGAAGGAGGAACTCAATAAACGTTACGGTGACGATGTCCGATGTCATCAAGGTTTAATGAGTCTGAAAAAGGAAGAACTCGACATCTTTTCATGTTTAGAGAGTTTGAAAAGAAGCAGAAAATAAAACTTCAGCATGTCCCTTTTTGTAAATAGTCTCTTAGATCCAAAAAGGTAGAAAACAATATCTGAAAGAACCTCTTAGTCATGATTGGTTAAGGTATTCCTTTTTCGTAAATAATCTATCCCAGCCCAAAAAAGGGGTAATCGAATACTGGGTAGATATCGTTTCACAACCATTTAATGATTTAAAAACGACAAGAATCTCGGAAATATTTTTAGCTTTAGAGAGTCAGAAAAGAGCTAAAATATGACTCTAGTAGTGACTTTTTCATGTTTTTACCAATTTCGAAAAAAGTATAAAATACAACTTATGACTTCATCATTATCGCATTAAAGACCTGTCACTGCACAAGAAACAAAAGTAAAACCCATTTCTCCAAATAACATAATGTAATAATCAAAAAACATGTCTTAAAACCTAATTAGGGTTCTGAAAAGTTATAAAATGCCAAAAATGGTAAAAAATAATAACTTTTCACTTTTACCTCTTGTAGAGCAATAGTGACCCCATTTTACCTTGCGATTTTGGGGCGACAATAATAGGCAATCCAACAGACCAATATTGAATATGTTAGTTGCAGGTAATATTTTTCATCCTTCCCCACATTTTAAGAATTATTTCATTACTTTCAACCTTCAGTTTTTATTTCTAAGGGGGAAATTGTGAAAACTAGGGCACGACGGTCGGTGCAGGTTTCAGGCACGAACTCGCACCAATCGCCCAATTGTTTTAAAATGGGGCACACCAACCTTGCAAACATCTTAAAAAACTTTCAATGTAAGAAAGAAAGTCTAAATTTCACAAATTTCAGCTTTGGATTTGGCTAATAATGTTCATATGAACATGTTTGCAGGTGAAAGAGCGACAAAATGTTGATAGAGTAGAAGGAACGGGAACACAGTGAAGAGGATGAGCTTTCCATGGGAAATCCGAGATGCATGGAAGATATTAAAGATTGTGGAATGAAAAATTTCTTCATGACACCATGTCTCATAGCTCAACCAGAGCTGCTACAATACTTGATCAGTATCTAGGATGAGGATCAAGAAAAATTCATTCTTCGAGACCAGGAGCTCGAGATTGATGTTTCTGATGTCTATTTCATAATAGGACTATCGCTGAGGGGGGTAGCACCAATCTTGACTGGAACCTGGTCCACCATGGAGAGCATGGGCATGGTGATTGACAGGGTATGCCCGGGAGCACGGGAAGGATCAAAAAGCGGGAAGGTGAACACCCAAACTATCCCAGATTTAACACTAAGGGTAGTGCTACACATGATCACACGAGCTACATGAACACAAGCACCACATGAAGCAAAAAAAAGACAGCTACTTCTTACTGTAGACTACTTGTCACCGACCACCTAAAATTGGGCAGAGGCAGTAACAATCAATATAAAACGTCAACTGACAAAGTGCAAGAAGACCAAATTGAAATAGTTTGGTTATGGGTCTATCCTAGTATCATTCATTCTGGAATGGCTACCAATATTTCAGCGTAAGGAGGTGATAGTTCCAACATCACCAGCACTGGAACCACGGATGGCCCGACGGGAAGCTCTGATGCCAAGGTGAGGGGGCGGTCAACAGATGTCCTAGAGACCGGAGTTCTTTGATTGGCTCCAGTGACAGTTGATCGTTGTGGAGGACTGGCCCTACTCTGGCACAGATTTCACTAGTGATCCAGAACTTCTACTCTCGGAAGGAAAGGATTGGGATGAAGGACATGGTAAAACTCGTTCTTTTTTAATTTTTATGAGTATTATGATATTTTGGTATGTATGTTTTGACACTTTATCCATGCATTTGCAGATGTAGGCCCAAAGATACCCGCAGGGATGTCTCCGATAGTGAGGCAAATACCTCACGATTTTGATGTTGCCTCTCAAGGTGAGGAGGAGGAAATCATGCACAACTTGGAGGGAATCACATGTGGAATCCTAGACTATGCGCGGTCCGACAATGTTCCTCATGCATATCAAAGACATATTGTAGGGGTGTCAAACCGAGTTCACATCTTGTTGGGGTGGCTTGTCATGGCAGTGACATGTTATCATGATCATCATGTCGATTAGACACCTAGACTTTTATTTCTGCATTTCGTTGTGAGACATGGTTTCTCAGGATGTAAAAGAAACACACATATTTTTTGAAACTTATGGTGCACACTGATGCAAACCTTCGATATATATATATATATATATATATATATATATATATATATATATATATTCCTATTTGATATGAGTCTCTCATGTCATGATGATTTTTAAAAATTATGAAAATTCCTAATACAATGTTAGCTAATGTATTAGTTAAATAATCTGCATAATAAGTAATGACCCAAAAGAAAGGAAAATGTTCACAAAACACACCAAGGCAAAAGATTTCATTTTTACACAAGATTGAAAAGAAAAGTAAACGATGCTTGAAATTGGTTTCATTTTTACGCAAACTTGAAACAAAGGTAAACTATGCTTGAAAAAATGGGCACGGGTATGCCCCCAGCATGGTGACTCAATTCTAGGTACATTCCCACAAAGCTTCAGTCCAATTTCAATTTATGAAAAGCAGATGGAGTGAAGGTTCAAATTACGAGATCAAGAGAAACACTGACTGGGATTTTACGAGATCTGATTAAAGACTTGAATTGAACGGGAACGTGTTTCACTTTTTTAACGAGGTTGACACATTAAAATAACTGTCCTCATGACCTAATTCATTTTTTAATGAGGTTGACATAGATGATGAATTGTCCTCAAAAGATCTTGCTTCTTTTGTTAAGGAGCTTGACACAAGAAAATGAACTATGCTCCGACTACCTTGTTTCATTTTTTAAGGAGCTCAACACAAGAAAAGGAACCATGCTCCAATGAAAACTCATTATGTTGAATAAAAAGTCACGGATTCCAAGAGGTTCAAATATGATGGGAGAACAACATCTTGGAAATCAAGACCCAATGCCCCCAGCGCACTATGCGAAATGGCACCATCACTGAATGCGGGCATGGGACAAGTAGCCACATAATTAACCTACAGTGGGGAAGATACAACCAGCGTATAATAATCCAGCATAGATTATGGCGGATTAGCTGGCACCCCAGGACCAAAGAATTAAAGTTGATCAATGGTCATGATCCAACCTTCGTGTGGAAAATAAATCACACGAAAGAGGGAAGAGACAAGTGCACCCATGGCATAAGGATAATTGTGCCCCAAGAGTAAGTTGAAATCCAAGGGGCCTGAAACAACCATCACATCTATATAGACGGTTTTCCCTTCGAAAGTGATTGGAAACTTCGGAAGGATCCCTAACGTTGATTGGTTCCTCTGTTAAAGGCCAATAGATTCTGTGTAACAGGCACAAGTAGTGGAGAACGAAAAGCTTGCCAAGTAGTTGAAGAAAAAATACTAACAGACACACCTTCATCTATAATCGTGCTAGGTATGACCACATTGAAGGCCTGTACCGTGATCTCAAAAGGCACATAAGAAGGAAGGCGGTATCCCGCAAATCGACTCCAATCAAAGGAAGCAACCAAACGACTTGAGGGGGTACCATTGAACTGAGATGGTCATCCCCTAGTGTTTCAGGAGGAAGAGGAGCATATTTATGTGTTGCATTTCTCTGTAATATATAATTTTCTAACAAATAGAGTTTGATCTAAAGGAGGATGAATCAGACTCTACAACAGAAGAATACTTAGAAGAGGAAGAGCCACAAACTCTAGCTGTGAGAAGGTCAGTTCGAGAAATAAGACAACCAGAAAGGTATATTCCATTTGATTTCTGTTCAAATTTTACTTTAGATATAACTGATGATGATCCTAGAACAGTCAGGGAGGCAGTAGATTCAGAGGATGGAAAACTCTGGAAGGAGACCATGGTTGATGAAATGGCATCCTTGCATAAAAATGAGGCATGGGATCTGGTGGAGTTATTGGCTGGAAGGAAGCCCATTGGGAGAAAATGGGTGTTTAATAAGAAGATGAATGTACAAGGAATGGTGGAGAAATACAAAGCTCGGTTGCTAGAAAAAGGTTATTTCCAAGTGCTGGGAATTGATTTTGGTGATATTTTTTCTCATGTTTCCAAAGTTACTTCTATTAGATTAATTTTATATGTTGTTGTTGCATTTGATTTTGAGGTAGAACATATGGATGTGAAGAAAAAATTTCTTCACGGGGATCTGGAAGAGGAGATCTACATGAAACAACCTGAAGGCTTTATGGTGAAGGGGAAGAAAGAACTCATATGCAGGTTAAAGAAGTCTTTGTATGGGTTAAAACAGTCACCAAGGATGTGATATTAGAAATTTGATACCTATATACAAGTACTTGGCTTAACCAGAATCAAGGAGGATCACTGTGTTTATTTTATTAATTGGTGACCATGTTATTTATTTGGTCTTGCATGTGGATGATATGTTGTTGATTGGAAATGACAAAGAAATTATCCAGGATTTGAATACCCAAATGTTCCCCAAATTCGACATGAAGGATCTTGGTGCTGCAAACTATATTTTGGGCATGGAAATTAAGAGAGATCGGGCAAAGAGGAAGCTCTGGTTAAACCAGAGGAAGTATGTCGAGACTATATTGCAGAGGTTCAATATGAAAGATAGTAAAATGGTGAATGTTCCTATTCCTGTAGGTGTAAATCTATCTATTGAATAGTGTCCCAAGACACAAGAAGAAGAGGAGGATATGTCCTGTGTTCCATATGCAAGTACAGTGGGTAGCCTTAAGTATGCAATGGTCTGTACTAGACCAGACTTTACACATGTAGTTGGAGTATTGATCAGGTTTATGTCAAACCCAGGGAAGCACCATTGGATAGCAGTGAAGCAGGTATTTCAGATATTTGTGTGGCACTAGTGATTATGGCTTGTGTTACTAGGGAAGACTAGGATTGGAAAGAGTGTTGGACATTCGTGGTTTTTTTGATGTAGACTGGGTTGGAGATTTGGACCAGAGAAGATCTACAAGTGGGTATGTGTTTAGCCTATTTGGAGGTGAAGTCATTTGGATGAATAAAAGACAGTCTGTAGTGGCTCTTTCAACTACAGAGGCAGAATACATGGCAGCCACTCATGCAAGCAAGGAATCAATTTGGATGCAGAGATTGTGTTCAAGTATGGGGTTGGTGCAACAAACTATAAGGATAGACTGTGATAGCCAAAGTGAAATTTTCTTGGCTAAGAACCCTGCTTATCATTCAAAGACAAAGCACATTGATGTTCAATATCACTTTGTGAGAGATATGGTTGAGGATAAAAGTGTGTTGCTAGTGAAGGTGGACACTTTGAAGAATGCTACAGATGCATTGAAAAAGTCTATAAGCACTCAGACATTCTCTTGGTGTAGAGAAACAATGGGTGTTGCAGAGCTGGACTGATTATTAAGCTCTCTTGTGGCCCCCTACGGAAAGAAAACAACAAGTGGGAGAATGTGTGGGTATGTGTTATATTCTTTCCATGATTAGCCCCATGCGTTGTACGTTGATTCGGGCACAGCAAGGGGGTCACAGGGGAGCGACAGCCCCCCTTGTCGAGGTCCGAGGCAGTGCCCTAGGAAATATTTTTTGGTGGGTGGACCCACCCATGGTTTTGTGCATGGGTTTGCACATGGTTTTGGGGGACGATGGTTTTTGGCCCCTAGTATTTTGTATATCCAATCAATGGAACTACGATTATGTTCTAATCCAGGGTTAATGGATTGGGGTTTATGTATGCTTCAGCATGTATATATATGTGTTGGAACACGGAATATAATGAAAAATCAAGCTGGTCATCCCAATTTGGGATCCAGGGGAAAATCTCTGTGTATATATGTTTTATGTTTTAGGCTCTCACTATTGTTTATTTTCTATTTTTAATATTCGTTTGTAGATCATTTCTATACAGGTTTAAAACCTACAATAATTTTTTATAAATATGTGTTTCATGTCAGTTATAAGGAAGGCCTAGTTGAGATTGAGGTTAAAGGAAAGAGATCTATCAGTTGTACTATTAGAAAAATGTATAGGTCGTGCTTGATGTCATTGGGAATAAACTGAATGATTTCGAAATATTTAATTGGTATTTTCCTAATTAATATGGGCTTAATTAGCCCAAGAATGTGTAAGCTAGGCAGAGGCAAGTAGAAGGTTAAATACTTGACCAGTTTTGCTTAGATCGCAAGCTAGTTTCGAGCAGGATTGGAGTGAGACAATCAGTAGAGTGCATAGGTTTCTTAGTGTGAGAAATAGCATTGTATTGTTTCATGAACTTGACCACATGCAATATAGAGATAGCGGGGTTTTGAGCAGTTTCTTTCCTCGGATAAATCTTGTGTTGTGCGAATGATTTATTTCTCTTGTTATGTGATTGTGCAATCGTGTTTTGTTTCCACAAATTGTAGAAGGATTCAGTATCTTTTTTTATTACATTGTATGATTAGATTTAATATCATTGGTATATTTTATACATGTTATAAGAGCACCAAAAATCACAATAGAAGAGAAAAAATTGAGTTTGTTTTGAATAGGTTCAAATTTGCAGATTTATTCTTCAATATTGAGCAACATATAAATATGTATTTCAATGGCTTGAGACTCAAATATGATCCTGAGGGAAATTTTAATTACATAGAATGGAAGGAAATGATGGAGGCAGTGTTTGACAAAAACAAGTTGAAGGAATTCATACATACTGATATTCCCAAGCCCGCAATAGTAGATTCCCAACTTCTTGATGGATGGCAGAAGAAGGTAGCAAAGGCGAGAAGGATCTTGTTAGAGGGAGTGAGAGATCATATTGTATCGAGTCTCCATGGGAAGGTGACTCCATATGCTATGTGGAAGACCTTGACAGATCTGTTTCAAAATAGTAGTGACCATAGGAAGTTGGCACTAAAATAAAAGCTTAGAAAGATCAATATGGAGGAGGGTGAGACGATACCAACATACTTGATGAAGTTCACTCAATGTAGAGATTAGGTTAGAAGTTTTGGTGTGATAGTATCTCGATATGATTTGGTGATCCTAGCATTTATGGGCCTTCCCAAGAGTTGGCATAGTTACCAGGACTCTTTGAATGGGAGGGAGATGTTACCATACTGGGAGTGTTTGTGGTCTGACCTAGTAATAGAAGAGATAAGGTGAAGCACCTCAGACATGACCTAGGGAAATGAAAAAGAAGAAGATTTTCCATTGGTGGGAAAAGGCAATAAATATAAGGGAAAGAATTCCCAAGGAGAATAGGGTAAGAGATACTTGTCTAAGATCAAGTCTTTTCACTATCACAAGCATGGGCATTATGCCTTGAATTGTCCATAGAAGAAGGCAAGCACGAAGGAGTATGAAGTTGCAGTGGGTGAAGTGCTAGCTTCACATCTAGAGCTTGATTTTACTCTCATTATATGCATGGGCAACATTGTAATGGGATGCATGTGGTATCTATACAGTGATTCCTCACTCCATATGACGGCGAATAGAGATCTCTTGAGTGACTTGGAGGAGAAGGACCTCCAGCAAAACATAGAGTTTGAAGATGACATGAGGCATAGCGCAACCAACGTAGGTACATTTACCTTTCAGATGGATTTTTTCTCCCCTCTTAGACTGACAAATATTTTGCATGTTCCATGGGTAAGGAAGAATCTTGTCTCCATAGTGATATTGGAAGACCATGGTTCTTATGTCATATTTAGAAAAGGAAAGGTGTTCCTTAGACACATTGCCACAGGATGAGTGAAACAAATTGGTGCTAGAGTCAAGAACATATATGCTTTCGATGTAGAATATGCATGCAAATATTTTATGATAAAAGAAAAGGTTAGTGACTTAGTGGTTGAGAGGGAGCATAAATTACCTCTCAACGTTCAGTGTCATAAGGTTGTGGTGCAGCCACAATTAGAGAATTAGAGAGGAGACCGAGTGGAGATGTCCACTCAAGAAAATACATCGACTAGGGGGGAATTTTGAGCCAGATGGGTAGAGGGAGCACATGCAACCATACCTCCAGCTGAGAGGTGGGGCAATGTGTATACATAATCCAAGGATAATAAATTTGGGTGGGATGCATAGATATGATGTGTCTCATGGATTGTACTTGGCTACGAGGATCCCATTGTACATAGTAGCAGGAAGGATCAGTAAGTTTGATGCAGTCAGATGTCAAGAATACAAAAATCAGAGTGAGAGATGTTAGATACTAGAGCACAGATCTGAGTTTGCAGCAGTGCAAAGGGCATAGATGCAGATTCAGCAACAGCGTAAAGATTTCAGTAGACATTGTAGTAATCAATAGCAGTGAGAGACTTTGATGATAGATGCATCATATTGATTCATTTTTTGGAGGCTATTCAGTTTTAGGAGTTTCATAAGAAAACAACACTAAATAAGTGTTACATGCAGAACATTCCAAAGGTATCAGATCAAGATAGCTTGAATTCCTTTCTTGTTGAGAGGGAGTGTTGAAATTTGCAACAAGAAATAGTGAAATTGGTACATGCAGAACATTCCAAAGGTACTAGAACAAGATAGATTGAATTCCTTTCTTGTTGAGAGGGATAGTTGAAATTTGCAACAAGAAATAGTGAAATTGGCAACCAAAAATGAAATCCAAAAAATGGCACCCATAAATGGTACCATATGAGGCTTCTAATTTAAATTTCCAATTGGAAGAAAAATTGTAATTTCATCTCGTGACAACTTGTATTATTTAAATGAGTTAGGAAGACTTAGTTATCTTAAGAAATCCAAGTTGAGGGTCTAAGAGGATGCATTCAAAGGAATTTTCTATTTTTAGATGATCCAGATATAGTTATTTGTGCGTTGTAATTAGTTAGCTCAAGTAATTAAGTTAAACTTAGTTTAACTAGTTCTAACTGAGAGATGAGCTAGTGATAGTTCTAGTGAGTTAAATTTTATTTAATTCACAAGTAGTGATCAATCAGTTAACTAATAATTCACTAGAAATATCTTTGCATGTCTGTTCTAAGGAAGGCTCAGTTGATACTGAGGTTAAAGGGAAGAGATATATGAGTTGTACTATGAGAAAATTATAAAGGTCATGCATGAGGTCATTGGGAAGGCCCTGAAGTATTGCAAAATCATTAATTGGTATTTTCCTAATTAATAGGGGAAAAATTAGCCCAATAATATGTAAGGAAGTTAGGTTGGGTAGAGGAAAGAAAAATATTAAATACTTTATCAATTTCGCATATATCGCAAGCTAGATTCGAGCAAGATTGGAGTGAGAGACTCATCAGAGTGCAGAGGTTTCTTAGTGTGAGGAATAGCATTGTATTGTTTCATGATCTTGACCATATGAAATATAGAGATAGAGGGGTTTTTAGTAGTTTCTTTCCCCCAATACATATTATTTTGTGCAATTTATTTCTTTCTCTTACTTGTTATGTGATTATGTGATCGTGTTTCCGCAAATTCTAGAAGGATTCTGTAATATTCCTAAATTAGCACACAACTAAATCGAATATTAAATTTTGATTTTTCTCTTAGATAGAGGAATAAGAGGGTATGGAGACACATAAATATCCTTAGTAGGAATAAAAGACACTCCTAGTGTGAATGGTATAAAAGTTGTATTGAAGATCCTTAGGTGTGAAAAGGGGTTGGAGCATGTTGAATTGGTCAACTTTGACCAAATCAAACAACGTTGTTATGGATGAGTGTCATTAATGGTGGGACAACGTAGTTTTGGAGGGAGATTGATATCATGATGGTGGATACCCTAATGAGTGTGACCCAAGGTGAGAAGGCTCACATTGTTTATAAGGAAGAGGATGGTAGCCATATGGGATTAGGTTATGATTATTATTTTGATATGTCTGTTTAGAATTTTTCTCTCTTTAGCTGTTTAGCTAAGATTGTTGGTGCTATTTATCACAGGGTGTTCCTGGTTGGGAATCCCACCTCTTTCCTTAAGAGGCCTCTTGGGAGAGTACTGATCTATCATTTTCGCACATCTAGAATTCTGTCCAAGCTTCAGTCTTTAGCTATAGTGCAGTTTCTATTTAGATTTTTGTTGTGTTGCATGGTGTTGCAGTGGAGGGTTGAGAAACCCACTTTCTAAGCTATTTTTTCATAGGAGTAAAGATTCCTTCTCTTGGAAGGTCAGCAAGGAGGGTTCTTGAACACATTTTAGATCTTTGGCACTAGGCCAACCTATCCCCATCATTCATAGCATAGTTTCAATCTAGAATTGAGTTATTTTGGAGGGCAGTTCTAGAGGAGGATCTATCGACTCTTTTAGAGTGTTTTCCTGTAGGTGAAGGGTTCAACCTTTCATTGGAGGATACCCTTGAGGAGATATACATAAGATCGGTATTATTTCAACCTTCTATTTCATCATCTTCATTTTTCAATGACTCTTCAGTCCTAGGGTTGTAGATCCCCATTTGTATTTGGGGTGTATTTCCGGAAACCCTTCCCGGGTTATCTTGGAAAGGTGAATAGGAGGCTAGATCTTCACTCCTAACATTATTTGAGCTATATAATAGCATATATACATTGATCCATATTTATGAAGTTTTTTATGACCTAAAACTACAATGTGTTAGCTCAGGGCATTTGTATGGCAGTTATTTCTCATGTGATGGTATATTTTTCTTGTAGAGGCTTGTTTTATATTACTTGAGTGGCTTTATCCTCAAGATCTTGTGCCTATTATTTGCTGATATGTTTAATAATATGGTTGTACATTTGTCTCATATCACAGTGTGTTTCTTTATTCACTTTTCTTTCCATTATTGTGTTCATGTATTGATGCTTCCCCAATTTGGAATAATACAATGATATCAGATCATATTCTTGGCTCGACCTATGGATCTCAGCCATTATGCTATCAAAAGAATAAGAAGAAGGAGAAAGAGATCAAAATGGTGGAGAGAATTTTTTTTATCTCATCTATTTTCAGATCTAATAAGGACCTCACCAAGGAGGTCAAGCAAAGGAAAATGGAGAAAACGAGTGAAACCACACTAGGGTTTGAAGATAAGGAAGGTCATGTACTCCCTATGATCAAAAAGAAGATCTGATATTGCATAGAACTCCAAAGGAACATGCTATGCCCTTTTCTTTTCAAGATAAGAGGCATGGAGATGAAGAACACTTAGATCATGAGATTCTAAGTGAGTATCTTGCAGAATATAAGTATCAACCCAGAGCTTTCAAGGAGAATCTAACTCTCCCATAGTTCATTCAGATCAAAGAAGAAATAAAACCTTGCAACAATATAAGAAAAGAGGAAAATATATTTCTATTTTATACCTTTGATGGGTCATCCATATGCACATCAAGGGCTTGGGGAATGAGGTTGGGTGCATTTTTCTTGCTACATCCAGTAGTGGAGAGAGAGGTTGTTGAGATTGCAGTGCTACACCTTGAGGGTGAAGCAAACATTTGGTGGTTCAGCCATTTGAGTCATGCAAGAGTGACTGCATATGAAGATTTTACTCAAAGGTTGATCAAGAAGTTTGACAAGAAGAAATTGAAGGAGAAGAGACCTTCACCACCATTTGCTGTAGGAGCACTTGCATCAGGAGAAAGAATGTTTTCACCTTTGCAAAGTGTTCTTGATATCTTGACAGTTACAGTCCCATGCACTATTTTAGAGATGCATGAGGAGGAGGAGACTTGTACCGGCACTAAGGCAACCATAGAAGAGCATTCATCATCATCAGTAGTTGGGGAAGCCATCACACCGGAAGGAGGAACTTTTGTAGTAGTACAAGATGTTCCAAAAATTTACCAAGGTATGCACATGCTTCCACTTTCCATTATTTCAACACATCATATGGAGGATTATGGGTATGTACTACTGCATGACCTACGGTCAAAGTACATTGCTGATTTGGAGCAGCAGACTATCACTGTGCTGATAAACCTTGATTTTTTCAAGGAGGAGGATATACAATCATCCTAGTATATCATTGTTGAGCTGCACACAACTGTCTGGGTTGGAGTGTAGATTCCTGGAGGATGGAATGAGTATTGTCCTGAACCAAGCCATGCAGAACTATGTGTTTAGTATTGAGCATGATCTTAAGACAGCAGATGCACCATTATGGAGATCAGTAGCACTGTCATTGAGCAACAGTGATGACTTGGGGGCCCAAACATTATTGGAGCATTCCAATGACCTTTCTACATGTATAGTAGAAGATAGGGAAATGATTGATAAGAGGCATCTTACATTCCATTGTTATGATGGGTCTTTCTTTATGAACACTTCATTTCTCAATGAGAAGATTTTGCCTTCAAAATATTTGGATCCTTATGGGATCAACTTGGTCATTGAGGAGTGGTCTTCATTTGGAGATCTCCAGGAGATTTCATTTCAACATCCCATGAAATGAAAAAGACAAAAATATGATTTGGGAGGATGGTATTCTCCATTGGAGGGATGCCACTTTTGGACATGATGATAGACACTCACCATTGTTTGGATGGGTGATGTTGATGAGCAAGAGGTTAGGAATCCACTTGCATATTTATGACACCGGGTAGCAGGAGGAAAGACTGCGTTGGTTACTCTTGAAAGATTTTGATCATCATATGACACATTCTATTTCAAAGAGTAGGTTGGTGGATGGAACTTGGCATGGCACTTACACCATATGGCAGCAAGGATTTTGGATGTATCAGGGTGATGCGATATCTTTCATGTCAACCATCATATTTCTTCTCCATGTTTATATGGTTATGGTGTGGGGAGGCAACAAGAGTTGTTGTTGCCTTGGTTGTTCTTGGGGGGATATGGACTGATTTCCTTCCATACTTTGCATAATGTTTCAGGAGTGGGTGATGGCACTATCATGGTGAAAAGGGGCTACTCCTTGGCCTTAGAGGATCAGGAGGTACTTCCACTTTGGAAGGAATCTCACATATATAGCAGCATCATGCTTGATGGCTTTGACATGTGGTATGTTAAAGAATGGAGCTATGAGATGACAGGAGCCTTATTACAAAGGCCAACTGCATTGTCACTTGGGATCTTGGGTTTATTAATGGAGTGTCCCCAGGATCACTTCACATATGATGCACTGGATGGGAAAGTAGGATATGAGAGTGATGGAGTAGTGGATGGAGACATCTATTACCACGATATGATCTTCTTGACTTGGATTTTCAAGCATAAGAAGAAATATCTACATGCAACACATAGCTCATTCCTCTTCATGGGAGTATATCATACCACTATGGAGGGCTCATTCATGGATATAATTATCATCTTACTCTCAGCACATGGTAAGAATTGTTTTTTTTCACTTATTGATTTTCATTCTCTTACCATTTCTATTCAGTGCATTTCTCCAAAAGAGGGCAAGCCTCTATTTGGGCTTCATGGTCATTTTGAGACTAACATCTATGATAGAGAGAGCCATTTCTTGTATGTATTTGGGCAAGTGTTGTACTATTTCCTCTATGTTTAGTTAATATACAATGCCATTTACTATTCACTAGTAAGTGTGATGAAATACAAAACTTGCCACATCATGTTCTGAAACTGCAGTTGGCAAAACTGCACTGTAACTACTTGAGAGACTGTTGGTACCTTCCAGCACTATGTAAAACCTTCAGTACCTCTCTCACTTGGATTCCATATGATTATAATGCCATATTCATTTTATATGGGATGATATGGGCAAGAACCAAAGAGTTTGTCTTTGAGGATCCTATTGCCTTTTTTCTTCATAAAGGCAACATTATTACAACCCATATGCAGCAACATCTCTATACTTATCATAAGTGGAGATATAGACAATGTGGGATGGACAACTTGATCCATCATGTTCAACTATGCAGCCCACCTACTTTTCAAGAGCTTAAGGTGGTGGAGATGTTTCATGAGTTGTCATGTTGGAGGGTGACTCGCTTCTTGTGGATGATAGCTTTGGGATGGAGGCTTCATATGGGAATGATAGTTCCCAATATATTTCAGATTCCATGCTTCAATAAGGCCTTAGACCACACATAGTTGCTTCCATAGATATATGACTTGTTCATGATGAGAGCCATTTGGAATTTTCACCAAAGGCATATTATACACTTGGGAGGAGCAACCTGGAGACTTACTGATGAGACATCTTGTTCATTGGAGGAGCTTATCACATAGGGATGCTGTAGGAGGAATAGGAGAGGCTCTTCAGTTCTATCCTTGTAGTTCCTTGAGGACAAGAAACATTTGGGAGGGGAGGACTATAATATTCCTAAATTAGCACACAACTAATTGGAATATTAAATTTTCATTTTACGCTTAGATAGAGTAATAAGAGGGTATTGGGATCCATAAATATCCTTAGTAGGAATAAAATACACTCCTAGTGTGAATGGAGGTCATTTAAAAGCTGGATTGAAGACCCTTAGGTGTGAAAAGGGGTTGGATCACGTTGAATAGGTCAACTTTGCCCAATCGAACAATGTTGTTATGGAGGAGTGGCATTAATGGTGGGACAATTCAGTTTTGGAGGGAGATTGATTGCATGATGATGGATACCCTAATGAGTGAGACCCAAGGTAAGAAGGCTCACATTTTTTATGAGGAAGAGGATGGCATCCATATCGGATTAGGCTATTACTATTATTTTGATATGTATGTTTAGACTTTTTCTCTCTTCAGTTGTTTAGCTAAGATTGCTGGTGTTGTTTAGCACAAGGTGTTCCCGGTCAGGAATCCCACCTCTTTCCTTGAGAGGACTCTTGGGAGAGTATTGATCTATCATTCCACACATTTGGCATTCTGGCTAAGATTCATCCTTCAGCTACAACACAGTTTTTGTTCAGATTTGTGTTGTGTTGCAGGGTGTTGTAGTGGAGGGTTGAGAAACCCACTTTCTGAACTAGTTTTTCATAGGAGGAAGGATTCCTTCTCTTGGGAGATCAGCAAGGAGGGTTCTTGAGAAAATTTTAGATATTTTGCACCAGTAAAACCTATCTACATCATTCACAGTGCAATTTCATTCTGGAATTGCATTATTTTGGAGGGCAATTTCAGAGGAGGATCTGTTGGCTCTTTTACAGTGTTTTCCTATAGGTGAAGGGTTCAGCCTTTCATTAGAGGATACCCTTGAGGATATCTACATCAGATCCATATTATTTCAGCCTTCTATTTCATGAGATTCAGTTTGTAGTGACTCTTCAGTCCTAGGGCTGTAGATCCCCATTTGTATTTGGGGTGTATTTCTGGAAACCCTTCCCGTGTTCTCTTGGAAAGGTGTCTAGGAGGCTATATCTTCACTCCTAGCATTATTTGAGCTATATAACAGCAGATCTACATTGATCCATATTTATGCAGCAGTTGATTCCCTAAAATTGTGTTATCTTAGCTCAGGGCATTTGTATGGCAGTTATTTCTCATGTGATAGCATATTTTTCTTGTAGAGGCTTGCTTTGTATTGCTTGAGTGACTTGATCCTCAAGATATTGTGCCTATTATTTGCTGATATGTTTAATAATATGGTTGTACATTTGTCTCATATCATGATGTGTTGATTTATTCACTGTTATTTCCATTATTGTGTTCATGTATTGTTGCTTCCCCAATTAGGAATACTACAGATTCAGTATCTTGTTTTAGTACATTATAAGATCATATTGAATCCCATTCGTATATATAAGCTAAATTCCTAACTATTAATGGGTAATATTTATATATATGTTTATGGAAAAAAATGGCATTGGATCCCTTAACCTTGGGTTCCATAATCACTTAAGTGATCCTTTTCTATCGACAATGTCACGCTTATGACTAACTTCAATTGTTAATCCCTCATTTAATATGATCTCTGAACCCCTCCACCATAGTTTACGGCCCTTACTATACTTATGATATTTTATTTCAAAATTACTAGGCCATTTCCAACCCCCCTCTTCCACAAGTCACACTTAGAGTTCATATTGTGTGGGTCGACCATGGTGTTGGCCCATCCATGTGATGAAGTTACATATGGATGACATAGATGGTTCAAGGTAATAAAACAGTCTTGATGGCTCGATGGTAAAAAATGGTAGAATTGACTACCCTCATGGCTTTTCATTCGGCCTTTTTCTCTTTCTCTATAATCTGAAATTTCCATGGCCATAGACTAGGGTCTAAACGCTTTCTCTATAGACCAATATTTCCATCGAAATAGACTAGGGTTTAATATGTTTCTCTGCAGACTTAGAATAAGTTTTAAGCTCTTTCTTTGTATTTTTTATTTCCTGGTAAATTATGGTGATTTGTATTCATACAGATTTCATTTTTCAACCCACCTTGTAGTAGCACCTCGAGCTACAAGCAACAGGTAAGAAGTCGTTCACAAATTTTTTTTCTAACGAGGGTTATGAATTTTTAATTTGAATTTTTTTTTTTTTTTCAGATGCATGAAAGATATACCTCACTAAAAATTTCTATGGGTTTTTACAAGGAGTTCCAGAAGCCTTTCGAAATTGTTTTACTAATCAACAAGTTCTTCAGGCATTTCAGAACCTCACTTTTTTCTTTTAGAGAGCGAATTCTGAAACAAAGCCCCCTAACAATATTTCTTTTAACACATTCAGCTCAAGATATATTTTTTTCAGAGGATAAAAAATGTTATTTACTTGTATTAATAAAGGAATCGGTACATGCAGTAACATTGTGTTACAGAAATGCTTGATGGACAAATCGAATTCCAACCAAAAAGTGACAGAATTAATCTACATCTATCCAACAGTAGGAAACAAAATAAAGTTATATGTCTGCCTCGGGAGGCCATAAACTTACATGTAAGCCATTAAAAAATTTCAACATTTATCAAACCTGCACAAAACCACAGCAAAAAAGTATATCGTCGACACAAGACTAAGGGGGGCGCATCGAAAAGGAGCTAATCAATGAAGACCCTAGCCAATGCTCAACGTGAACACCCCCGAAAGGTAAATCTAGACCAATTTTATAGAGCATGTCCACCCTCAAATTGGAATATCTAAAGATGTGTAGAATAGGAGGGTTGCCCATGATGTGCCAAATATGAACCATTATGTTGATCCAGCCATTGAGACCCGGAGGAGAAAATAAACTAAGCCATTCATTCCATCAATAAATACTTTGGAGTCCCCATAGATTGAGAGGTTTGAAATCTGAGCATTGTGAGAAAACCAAAGAAGACTCCAAAGGGCAAGGATTTCAACTTTGGAATTGGTACCTAGCTCCCCATTCCAGATGATGTGGAAACGTTCCTCCTGCGAAAGCTTGATCCAAGAGCCACAACCACAGACACCAATATGTTTAGTACCATCAAAAAACCTGCTGGAATTTGGATAGGGTGAGGGTGAAGCTGTCAAGAAAGGTCTGGATTAGGAGGAAAAAGGATAACTTGAGAGTTGAGCCAAGTCATGATAGTGAGGTGGATCTGAGGCTTCTGAGGAGGGATCCCCAAAAATATCAGTCTATTTCTCGCCAACCAAACCTCCCAGAAAAAGAAAAAAGGTACGGAGCGATAACGTTGATCAAAACTACCCCACCTAGAAATGCAATGGTCCACACTGAGGGGTCTCCAAGAGGGGTCTTGCAGCAATGGAAAAAATATAGACCATACCTCTAAAGAGAAAGAGCATGATAAAAGGATGTGCGAGGTAGACTCAGCATCATTATGGCATAAAGAACAGATGCCAAGACCCTGATGGCCCCTCTTCAGCAGAATGTCCCATGTAAGAATATTATCTTTCCATGCCAACCATACAAAGAGAATGATCTTCAGAGGTATTTTCCTATTCTAGAAGAGGGAGTGAAAAGGTTGAAAGGAGGCACCCGGAAGAGAAACTGCTAGATTATGGTATAAAGCAGCCACATCAATGGAGCCTTTTGAAGTCGAGCCATCCCATAGAATGTGGTCACCCAAATATCTGTGACAGAAGCCAGCTGTTTGAATAGAGCACGCTGCCAACATCCATTGATCCGCTGCGAGGTTGGTGAAGCCCAACCTGTGTGCATCTTTTCATATGGGGCATCCTTGCTGCCAAGTTAGGATGAAGTGAGAAAGACAGAAAAGGACTTTCTATACAAACTAATGAGGGAGCTTCTGGGGGATGGAAAAGTCCAGACACAAACCTGAAATTCCATCAATCCCAATCAGAATATCAAGACCATTTCCTGAAAAAGAAGAAAATTCTTCCTCTAACCACTTGGGCTATGTGCTTGAAACTTCGAGAAATAAGAGACACGTGGTAGCAGAAAGGGAAACCTCTATGGAAAAAAGGAATAATCCCATCATGGATATGGTATTTGATACAGAAAATGGACGGCCATATGTCGTTACCAGAAAGCGCATGCAAAAAATATTTGGCTAGTAGAGCCATGTTGAACAAAAGGATGTCAATTAAACCCCATCCCCCGAGCATTTTTGGTATGGTAATCAAATCAAGTTTAAAAAGGTGATATTTTCCGCCTCCTTTAGCCCCCAACCAAATGAAGGAAGCAATGATTCTCCGAATTCGTGCAATGATGGAATTTGGGACAAGCAACAGATGAGTCCAAAACACCACAAACTGCTTCAAGACCACTTGCACAAGGAAAAATCTAACAACAAGATAAAGCCAGCGGTTTGACCACTGCTAGAGTCTATTATGGAATTTCTCAAGTAGCCAGTGCCAGTCCCTCCTTGAATAGCCTAAGGATTTTAAATAAAAACTCAGATACTTAAAACCCATATCCAAAGGAAGTAACGACATATGGAAGAGGCCAACAATGATGAGAATGTCATTTCTATCCCCCCAGCCAGCCACTAAAAGGGATTTATCACCATTAATAATAAGGCCAAAGTTTGTCCCAAAATGTAGAAAGATGCAGTGGAGAGTTGACCAATGTGCATAGGAAATAATGCCAAATATTAGGATATCATCCATAAAAAAATATTGGGAAATAGAAACGTTACCAGTGATGTTGATCCCTGAGAAAATGTCTATGTGATTCAAATGAAGAATTTTCTGGCTTAACCCATCCATTATGAGGATAAACAAAAGCGGAGAGAGGGAGCATCCTTGCCGCAACCCCCTCCCAACTTTGAAGAAATTTGAGGGTGCGCCATTGCTAATTATAACATATCATATAGGAGGAATACATGCCAATATCCAAGTGACGTTGTGTTCCTGTAGCTCGATCTTGAACAATACAAGGCGCAGAAAGGACCAATCAATGTAGTCATATGCTTTGAAAACGTCGATTTTCATAATGATACCCTTCATTTTTTAGAGTGCAGTGAGTGCATCCCCTCCTGTGCTAGCACAGTTGCATCATGGATGGTCCACCTTAGAAGGAATCCATACTGCTCATTGTTAATGTGCTTCACAAGGGGTCTAATGATATGCTTAGTGATTACTTTAGATATTATCTTATAGAGAACATTACACAAGGAAATTGGCCTGAAGTCGAGAAAAGTTTTGGGATCTGAAATCTTGGCGATTAGCACAATGAAATTGGAGTTAATGTCACCCGGGATCTTGCCTGATGTTTTGGAAGGTTCCACCATTCCCATAAGATCATCCTCCAGTAACTCAAAAAAATGTGCATAAAATTCGGCTAGCCACCCGTCGGGCCCAGGACTTTTATCAGGCGAAAAAGATTTAATGACATCCCATATTTCATTTTTGGAGACTAGAGCATATAATTTCTGATTCTCCAAACCATAAAACATATGAGGGTATCGCTCCAAATCATAGACCTGATCCCTGAACCAAATTCCCTCTCCGTGTTTGAAGTGCTCTAAAAAAATCTTTGGGCCTCCAATCTAATATCTGCTAAACTGTGGAGGAGGGAGTCGTCCGAGGTTTCTATTTTCTAGATAGAATTTCGGTTCTTTTGCCCATTTTCATAGTGGTGAAAAAATTTATAATTTTGGTCACCATCCTTGAGCCAAAAAACCTGACTTTTGAGTTTCCAAATGAGTTCCTGGGCTTTTAAAATGGATGTTTCTTGTCTTCGAGGGCCTTGAGCACCAAAATTATTGATTCATCTGGGGTGACGAAGACCATAGACAAATAATTTTTTTTTATTTCCATCTCCAAATTTCGGAGATCTAGGATCATTGAAGCCTTTTTTTCCTTCTCCCAAGCTCTAGTCCATCGTTTGAGAGCTTGAAGCTGCATGGTAAGAGACGGGGGAGCCATGCTATCGAGAGAGGAAAACCAACACTCTTTGACTTTATCGATGAACTCTGGGTCTTCAAGCCACAATCTATAAAACTTAAATTGATTACCCCTGTAATGAGGGGCTGACCGCCAATGAAGTCCCACAAGATGGTGATCTGATATGTTGTCTGATATTAATGAAGAACACAGGTCACCCAATAGCTCCATAACAGCCTCGTGTACAAAACATCGATCCAACCTTTTGCCAATAAAATCATCACCACTTCTTTGGTTCATCCCTGTTGGCATCAAAGGTGAGGGGCGAATGTCCACGAGGTGGAAGTCAGCAAAAATAGAGCAGATTTTCTCAGCTAACGAGTCCATAAAACTTTGCTTCCCCCAACCTTCCAAGGAAGCTAGAGTGGCGTTGAGATCTCTGATTAGAATCAAGTTAGGAATTCCCATAATATTAAATGAGTGTATTAGGTCCCAGAAACTGGCCCGAAATCTTCAGGGGCCATACATATTAATGAGATTGAAGTAGGGGGAGAAGCCCCAGATGTTCCCATTGAGAATAATGCTGATGAAAAATTTGTAGGCTTTGAAGGTCACAAAAGAAGGGTTCCATAATACTGTGAGGTCACTGAAGCTCCCAATAGCATCAGTTCTTGCGATATGCCAACCAGGGCCTATATCGAGGAAATAATGAATAGCCTTGTTAAATGGACACATGGTTTCATGTATGAATATTATAGAAGAAGTAGCTGATAGGATTCACCTTAGTCGAAGGGACTTGTCATGACCCCCAAGTCCCCTAAGATTCAGAGAGAGAATGTGGGTCATGGTTCACCAGAGGGGGGCGTGCCAACTCTAAGCGCTCAGGTATCACAAGTTGAGGAGATGGGAATATCACAAAGTCCCTCTGAGTTTACCAAAAAAATGGAGCATGTTTTTTTCCTTCCCTGAAAAATGGTCACTGTCATTTTTTCCTTTTTTTAGCACGGTTATGTTGCAAGTTGAAGACGGGGATATGTAAGGAGCCAAAGGAGGATTGCGTCGATCATGAATGTTTAGTGGAATAATGCCAAGTCCAGGGTTCAATAGAAGAAATTCAAATTCACTCCCAATCGAATTGTGTGGAGAAGAAGGGGTCTTCGAGGGGAGAGTCACAGGGATCGGAGGGGCCGCAGGAGGGTTGATAGATGGCAGGGAGGCGTCTTCCAAAGGAGGCATATCATGGTAAATTTCTTGTGATGGGGATATGGTAGGGGACACGGGATTTGGTGAAATCACCGGAGGGGAGATATGGGTACAAAGCGGCGGGATATCTGAGAATGGAGGAAGGAGAGAGGTTGACGACGACCATTTTAGCGTTGGCCAAGGGATTTCTCCGCTAGAGAGACGAGACTTGAAGCATGAATGGAGTCCATCAAAAGGGTTGGAGGATGAGGAGGGAAGGGATCGTGGTCGGCAAGCGGGTGAGAGAGGTACATCAATGGACTCAAAGGGGATATGGTAGCCCAAAGAAAATGAAGGAATGCTTGGGGGGGAAGGGAGGAGACTTACCTGATCCCACTGTGGGTGTTGGATCAAGAGGCAATAAATTACGACCCGAACAATGCGTCTGTGACTAGGGGGGATCAAAAATTGGATCCACCATTGCATCACCCAAAGTAGAAATGCCAGAACCCTGACCAAAATTTTATGAGTCCAGATATTTTCCATTACCCCTACGACGAGGGTCACGCTTCATTTAATAGTCGTTTGAGTGGCAATGGAGGCATATGAAGGGGATGCCCCAATAATCGATGTGCTTTCTGTGCCTAGAACCATCCCAATCCAGGTCCACACATTCTCGCAAACCTCGTGAAAAATTAACCTTGACCAAGAGCCAAGCCACCCGCTTGTCTTGCACCCCCAAAGATCCTAGATCCAAGTATTTTAATTTACCATTCGAATCTCCAATGATGAATAGGGCCAATTTAGTCCAAAATTTGAGAGGCAATCCTGGGAGCTTGAAATATACTAGGTTTTTAGGCAAGGAATCCATGATAGCATTATATCCTCTATACCATGAACGCAACTGAAGAAAACCACGGCCTCCGACCTAGGAAGTTTTCAACACCTTGGCCTCATCCTCCTCATAAAGGAAATGTATAGAAAAATAAGAATTATTTAAAAGACTAACTTTGGGGGGGTAGCCTACCAGCTTACCCCAAACTGATTTTACCCAATATTCGATTTTACCCAATATTCCATCGCAACTTTCGATATCTCAGAGAAACCCATCTGCCAATCTGTGCCCCCTTCTGGAGGGAAGTAACCCGTCCCCATAAATCACCCTGTTCAAATTTTATTAATTTAATGTCCTGTGCATGGAGAATGAGCTTATTAGTTGATAGAGCAGCCTGACCCAAAATTATGTCATTACCTTTGTCTCGAGCATGAGAGGTTGTGGGCTGTGAGTTTGGTGAGCTAAATGAAGACCCCTAAATGACTCGAGTTATGCAGGAACCATGTAGTTTTTCCACCGCCACTGTGGCCCTGATGAAGGCTTCATGGGCGAACATGTCAGATCCAAAAGGGTCACCCAATCGACCCATCCCAGCACAAAGGTTAGGTGGCCAATCAAAATAGAGTCTCCAAATGTCAGATCTAGGTGCAAAAATGGTAGGTGGCTAAGTCACTCGGAATTAGTGAGAAAGGGTAACGTGAGAAAATGGATATTTAATCCCAACCACTTCGAATATGGATTAAGATAAAAGAGATATATCCATAAATGGATTATGGGACATATGTACCTGAAACGTTCGAGAATGACAGTTATGGAAAAATTTAATTGTTGTATGGAGTGTCAATCATTAATGTAGATCCTTGAGAATGTAGCTATAGAGGATCAGATCGTCAGAGAAAATACAATGAGAAAGAATGTCAAAGAAAATTGTAGGGGATTACAGCTACGATGTCAGAAGTAGGTGGATTCTAAATTTCCGCGCCCGGAAAAGGATGCCGGTCAGAAAGGTGGCGACTAGAAAAACAGGGCGACGAGAGCCGGAGGGCATGAGAGAGTCACAAGTGACAGCAACAACAACAGGGACAACCCAGGAAATACCACTGGTGGTTGCATAAGTTGATTCTAAAATCCTTACAGGGTCGAGATATTATGAACGAGTCCAACCATTTTTGACAGAGAAAGGTCCATTTCTATTGATTTATGGCTTCTAATACGTCTGAGTCTTTATCCTAGCCTTGGAAGAACTTATTGAAAGGTAGAATAGCCATGAGTGCGTCGGTTCGGATGGGTGTGGGTGAGAAAAATATGGTAAATGATAAGGGGAGAAATGAGAACAAGCATGACAATGAGCATTATTTCTCCTGCGTTCTCTGTGACAGGAGATGACATGCTGCTCAAATCACAAAATTCCTAGGCTAATCCATGGCCATGGATTGAACAAACCAGTGGTATCCCTAGAAAACCCCACCACCTGAATTGTGGGAAATATATCCTACTATTACACCCAGAAAACCACATCCCTAGAATTAAAATTTTTAGCATACCTTCCTGTGAACATTCAAAAGTAGCTGTAATGAAGAGCTGCTAATCCAACACTTACACTTGGCCAGTGGAGGCGCTTCACTCTCACAAGCCTGGGCCATTCAGCTCAATATATCTGCAACATAGCAGCTTGTTCGAGGTTTGGACGTATGATAAATTAGAAGTGAAATAACTTCTAAAGACTCAAACCCATGAAACCTGGGATGTCTTATCCCCCTCTCATCTCCCTTCTCACATATGGTATGCATGATTTTAATTGTAACTTTTGATTTTTAATTGTTAATAGTTTTTCTCGTGAATTTCCTCTCGGGATTTCGAGGGTTTCTCTTATATGAATTCTGTCCAAGGTATTCGATGGAAGGAATCATGAGCGCTTTCACTCTTAAATTATTCTTATATTTGTTAATGAAGAAAACCCCTATTGAGAGAAAACTATTTTTGGCTCGATGTCCAAGTTTTCCGTGGACACAGGTATCTTCCAACAAGGTATCGAATTGTAATATTTTTCACTGTTACTCTTATCTACTTTCTTGAACATTTATATTTTTTATTCTTGATATCATATTTTAGAGAAAAGGATTTTTATATTATTAAACCCTTAATTTCTATTTTTAAGCCTTATAACCTCAAATGAATTATTAGATTCCTGACTATCCATATGCTTTCAACAATTCATTCAAGGCCATGGCTACTTGAAGACCCTCAAGCTAATTTTTTGTTCTCAATCCTTTCGCTTCAAGGATCATTTTTAAAGCTTAAAGTATTATGATGAGGGCCCTGATATAAGTTTCTCATTTTTCTTGTAACAAGTTTTTTATCCATAACCCAACTCAATATTTCTCAACATAGAACATTAATTCTCCTCTCCAAATAAGAACCCTCTTAACATCATTATTCTTCCATGAGTATTTAATTGATATGGAGGATGATATTGATTGGTGATGGCCATGGCTACTTATTTTCAACTATTTGAATAGGGCTTAGAATCCTCGACCTCGAGTTATGATGCTAACTTAAGGATTTAAACTTTGAACTTGATATTACGTATGTTATGTTGGCATGATAGCTGGTGTTTTTTTTTTGGAATTTATGTCAACCTGCTTGTGGTTTCCCTTAGGATCATGATGGCTTTTGGTCAGAATAAATATCTACTATAGCTTAGCTACCATTAACTTGATTCAAATGTGTTTGGCCAACTAGGCCTTCATGATCCATGCAGATTTTTTTGGGCTAACTAGGATTTCATGATCCTGTTTTATGTAGAGATGTTTGGTGAATGTTGGTTTCCTTTATGCTTGTAGAGGAGTTCAAGGAGACTAGACAATGTCTAAAGAAGTTGGAGGAGGTCTGAAAAAGCTTGGAGAGGCTTGCAAGTGAGGTTTTAGGCAGAAAAGGAACTAAATATAGGGTAACACAGGTAATGGAAGGGAAAATTATGTTATAACTGACCCTAGAAGGCTCCTAACCTATGTTATAATTCATTTTCCCGAAGGCATAGGGTGTGTTATAGTATTTAGGGTGAGAAAATGAAAAACAACCACTAGAAAACCAATGTATTGCCTATGGTAACTCAAACAAGGTTTGAAGAGAGTGGTTGATTTAGAATCAATTAATCATTTTCTTGGATTGATCTAGAATATTAGAACATCATTATTTATATCCAAGGGTTTGAAAGATATTCAATTGATGTGATACACATTCTCCTACTATAGAGAAGCATAGAAGCCTTGTAGAGAGAAAGAGGAAAGAGTGATGGGTAGTTGATTGCAGAGATCATGAGAGAGAGGAAGAATATTATATGCATACAGTAGGGATGCAGAGTGAAAGAGAAATAGTGTGATTACTGATGTTAGATGGCATAACATAGACCTATAGCAGATCAATTATGTTGAGAGGATTGATGGCTAAAATCTTATTATTACAGGTGTCATGTTTAATGATTGTTCTACATGTTGATTGATAGAGTAAACTTTTTTTTTGTGAGTATGTTTTTGTATACATGATTATACTTATTTTTTTCCATATTTTTGAATGGTTGAGTCCCTTGTAAGATATTTCAGTGAGGTGTATGCTTGTGAGTATTTTCATGTTAAAATTATGCAACTGCGGTCAAATTCCACTTTGGACACTGACTTGATGGAGATGATTATGGCATTGAGTTCCTCTTTCAGAGAGGACCAAAATCAACATAAATATCACCTCATCGAGGTAAGAATAATTTGATTTTTGATTTTTCACCCACTCATCAATATTGTATTAGGTCGGGCTCACTCATATGGAAAGTTCGGCCTCAACATCAAATGGACATCACTTGCACCCATTTGAAGCATATAAATACAAGTGACCTAGAGGCTCATTTGGACATCACATCATCAAGCATCTTCTTCTCTTAAATGTGATTGGGTTTGATACATCGATGAAGAAATAGATCATACACAGGTCCGAAATCACAGGTTTGAAGGTTGCTCTAAAATTAGGGTTTCTTGCTGAGTCATGAGCTTAACCCTAGAGGATACGGGCTAGCTATAGACAAGGTAGCAGCTCAGATCCTAAAGCCGCAGGCATGCAGTATTATGGTAGCGGCTATGGGTTTGATTGTTGTTGACTGTCATCTGAAGGTTCCTAAAGTTTCTTGAAAGCTGAACCATTTTTTCTCTGATATATTTGACTTCTGTGCATAGTTTCATGAATTGTTTGGGTCATATTATTGTACATATTGTATCAGGCTCATTGTACTCTCTGTTGAACATTTTATGACAACGTAATAGAAGAATATTTTCAAATGGTTTTCCCCGTAGTGGGTTTTTCCTTAGTCTTTGACTAAATATGGTGTCTCTTGTTGATGTGTTTATTGTCTCTTTTGTCATTACTTTTATTTTTATATCTTCAATTATTGTTCATGAATGGAAATAATAACTATAATTGGAAATATTGCTAAGTGAAGTTTGGAACTGGGCTAAAGTAATTGATGCAACATAGAACAATCTAAAATTAACATGGTATCAAAGCTAAGGTGAAGGAAAAGCCCAAGAGGAGACAAGGATGAATAAATAATATTTGAAAGGGTTGAAAGAGACAGTCTAGTCAAATCAAGATGAAAATGACCACCTTCAAGGAGAATGAGAAATTGGGTGATTCATCCAATTCTGTTGCATGCAAAACTAGGTTGGAAATCATAGTTGAAAACAAAGATATTTTGGACTTAATTCAAGGAAAGGTACCTAAGCTTCCTAAAAACGCATCCGCTACCATCAAAAGTAAGCATAAGAAAGGTGAGAATAAAGAAAATCAAATTATAGCTGATGGTTTACAAGAAATCTTGCTTGCATATGTTGGAAACTAAAAAAGGTCCAAGGACATGTTTGATAAGATAGTAGGTATGTATGAGGTAAACAATTTGAATGAAATCATCACTTTGAAAGATCAAATATAGGCACCAAGATGAATAAAGCATATTCCATGCAATCTTACATAATGAGGATATCTCCTATTAGAGATCAATTGATAAGATTTGGAGTAGTTGTACCTTACAGGGAACGGGTGGTCGTGACTTTAAGAGGTCTCCCTCCTATTTGGGAAACATTCATCACTACTATTATCAACACAAATGTCCTTCCTTCATTTGATGGGATTGTTCGATAGCTCACTCAATAAGAGTCAGGATGGTAGGAAGAGGAAGGATTCAAAATCATGAAGAAGGAGAACATGTCGCATTCATTTCTAATGACAAGAAGAAGAATAAAGGAAATGGAGGTCCATCAAATTCAAGAAATAATCCTCCTTAAATAAAAATAAAATAAAAGAATACTTGCATATTGAATGCTAAAATTGTCACATGAAGTGCCATTATGCTTGAGATTTCCTCGAGAAGAATAATAGACCGAGTTATAATATTAGAGGAAACAATAACAGATTTAATGATGAAAGGAGGAGAGATGATCGAAGGAATGAATGTGATGGAGGAAATGATAAATAAGGAGAAATTCTCCAAGTGATCATGAGGAAGATCGTCATCCACAAAATAATTCAAAATTTTCCAAGTATTAAAGTAATGTTGCAAATCAATCTGAATATACCTTTATTTCTGCTCTTACTAGTTCATCTCCTTTGGATTCTTGGGATAGTTAGTTGGTTGATTGTGGGGCCACTCATCACTTCTCCAATTACAAGGAAGTTCTCTCTAAATCTATAGATAGGTGTTGTGTTGAGGGATCCTAACCCAGGTTCAGAGTTTATAGTGTAACCAAAAAACCCTCCAACCACTGGCCCTTTTGGCAATGACCTACTTGCACAGATCAAAGTCTAACACGAAGCAATATGGGGGGTGTTGGAACCAGGTTTCTGCACAATGAGGAAGAAAATAATGTAGTGGTCCTAAGCAGATTGATTGCGGAATTATATCAATCATAAACATATATGCGCAATATAGAATAATACTTTAGCACATAATCGCAGATCACTTCGTCGCAGATGTATGATAATAGAACCAGATCCAAATTTATCTAATGCACAATTACTTAAGAAAATTCATTCATGTATTCAACCATCAATATAGCTTCATGCATAAATAATAGATGTGTTCATGTAGATACAAATAATCATAACATAAATAAAGCAAACTTAAGATGTACAGTAAACAGATAACATGATGCTTTTCACCAAAATCAGTCCTTATATTAATTCAGATCAATTCACTACATGATCATACTTTCCCTTACACTTTACCCTTTCGTGCACATAACCAATAGAGCTCTCACACATCCAGGACTAGGTCTCCATGCACATAGCCAACAGGAGCCTTTCTACCCAACCCAAACTAAAACCCTTACAAATGTATCATAGATGCATAAACATTCAGATCAAAACATCATATTAATTTAATTTTCATCCTTAGACTCGATCCATCTATTTATCTCCAATCTAGCTTGCAAATACTATGGTCTCAAACCACGGTTTTAGGCCCACATTTTACACTTAAAACCCTTTTACATCAAAAGAGGGACTTTGACCCACCCCAAAGCCCCTTGACCTATCCGCACAACACGCATATACAAAAATTATACAAAAATATACCAAAAATTGTACCCCAGGGGACCCCACTCCAATAGCCCCCAACACAAACATGTCACTCGTCCCAAGTCATTGTGTCATCTGCTCCTTCAGCTTGGCTTGGAGTGCACCAATAGAAGATTTGAGAGGGAGCACCATTTCTAGACTCTGCACAATAGCTACCTACACTTGAAGAGCCAACTTCTCAGTGGGGGGGCCGTCAGTGGCCAACTCGATACTTCGTTGCATCTATTGAATAACCTTCAATGTAGTGTCTGATGTCTGTGACAACTGAAGATCCTACTCAACACATGGTTTCATGCATACCTCTAGCAACTGCTCTTTGCGGCGCAGGTCCTTGATCTCTGTTTGGATTTTCTAGCCCTCCTATAGGCGGGTGAGGCGCTGTGGAAGAACAATGGTAGGTGCCACCATCCGAATCTCAGAAAATTTTTGTTCTTTTAGATGCAGCTCGTTGTGCAGCTGCTATACTATAGGGTCATTCTGAAAATACATCCAAATGCCCATAGCCTCATCTAAAATCTTTTCACACTGCATGACTGTGGCAATAATACTATCAATGGCTTGTTTTACTTCGGCAACTCGCTTTTCATGGACTTCAGGCGTAGTTTCAGGCTACAACTTCATTTTCAGATCAATGTTTTGATGTTTGAACTTGCCCCGAACAGTCTGGAATTTGGTGTGCAAAGCCTTTAATGCGGCAACCAATCCTCTTTTTTTTCTTCCAGGGTAGTTGTGGCCAGGACTATGGGAACTTCACTACACACTTGGGCAATCTTTGCTTCGAGCGCAACGCACTGGGCTTCGGCTATGCAGTAGGCGTCCTCTGTTGCTTGTTGTTTTTATTGTGCTTCTACAGCCTGCTTCTTTGAATCTACAAAAATCGTGTGAGCAAGTACCTCACAGAACTAAATTTCATCGGAAATCATACTGTGCATCATGTGCAACTTTCCTTCAAGTAAAATAGACAAGTTAATATTAATATCACCTGCACCTCTAAACTGGGCATGTCAACTAGCGTCTACATGGATGGATGGTGCAAGGATTTGCACAAGTCTAACATATTTGGTTGCTAGTAAGGCTATGTCCAGTGGCTGCACATTGGTTACATGTGCGCTCGTTTGTGTCTGACTTTCTTGAGCAATGCTCGCTTGAATCAAGCTTGCCTACATTTATAGTTCTTATATCCCAACCTACAGAACCTCAAGCATATTCTTCTACTATACTTCCATATTCGTCCATCGATCCTTTGTCGTAGACATGACTGTGTTTGCAATCTTGTTTAACTCATCCTCAGTCACCATCAGGATCTCCTCTCCCATCTCTTTAGAACCTTTTCTCTTCTTCCTTGAGCCTCTAGCAGTTTGAGAACTGCACTTTGTTTCTTTAGAAGTCTATGCTTTGACTTGCTCCATAGTGTCCTTTTGTGCATTACCATTTTTCTCTGGCTCCATATCTTTTTCCAATTCAATAGTTTCGTCGTTTGTGGTCGGCGTGGTTTCCTTCTCTGGGGAATTTTCAGTTGTTTTCTCTAGCTGAGTACCAGTGCGCGGCTTTGTCGACATTTTAGGAATGGATGTGGACGCACTAGTCTCTAACCATGTTGGTGGCCATTCTACAGTGATGCGGATCAGATCATCTTCCATGACTAAATATGGTAACTCATACCAAACTCCCTCCACGACGCCTTTCACGCGAATGTGAATATTATGGAAATTTTATTTAAATTTGGCTATCATTTTATACCTATCATAAAGTGTTGGAGACAACCTCGGCTTAGACTACACTGCTTGATAGATTAAGGCATCGAAAATCACCCAGAAAATATTATTCTCCTTAATGCGTGTGAGGTCTGATGAATTCCAAAGTGTCACATATCGCGTGGTCTCACACATCTGGGGCTCTATCTCGGGAAGCTGGGTTTCCTTAGGGGTCTTCTAGCCAATTAATGAAATCAATAATAGTAGGTAAGCATAATGAAATTTATTTCCCTCTTCCTATCCTTCGCGCAGATTCTCTAAAAATTCCTTGCATAAATAATTTGACCAGTTGTAGATCACTCCCTTTTCACATCGGCCAGTGAGATCAATCACCTGTGCAGGCACCTCCTTCAATCTAAATTTGTGCATCATCTTGCAGGCTAGGATGAGCATTCCAAACTGAACATCAAGGTCATTTATCTCACTCACAAAGAATCCTCTTCTCTTGCACGAGACTTGGTATTTAGCTTTTATCTTTTTTGCGACAACTTTCTCTTGTGCTTTGTCTCCAACTTCAGCCATTGGATCTGTGCCCTAATCAGGTAGGCCAGTGATCATATAGATCAGCATAGCATCAATGGGAATGCACTTTCCCAACCACAGTGCATCGTCATGCACGAGCATGAGTAATTGTCGGACACATATATCAATTATTGGGTTGCACCCAAAGGGAGGGATCTGCAGTAAATTCAACAGGTCGGCCTTGTGCAGACCCATCACCCATATCTTCGACTCTAGGCACATGATTCCCCCTTCATACTGGACATGGTCTAGGTAGATTTATGGCATGAGTTCAGGAAATTTATCCACGTTTGTGATGTCCCAATCCTCCATTTTGAGCTATAACACTTTTGCAAGCATGTCTCCTTCCATTGGGACGTTTTCAAGGATCAAAGGCATTTGGATGCTTGCTTGCACCTTTTCAATACCTTTGGGAACCCTTAACTTTAGTTTTCATGATGTGACATAGGTCAACCGTGAGAATGGGGCCACTTCGACCATGTCCTCCTCTACCTCCATAATTTTCACGTGGAGCTCCACCATTGGTATTTTCAGGCGCTCAACCGTAGTGGAGCACAGCTTCGAAGAATTCTCCCTCGAGTATTTCCTTGTTCCATATGTTTTCCCCTTCTTAGACTTTGTGGGCGCAGGTGTTTCAGCAATCGGTGCAATAGGGACCTCTGGTGCAGCAGGCTCATCTCTGGGTCGTGTAGCTCTCATATTTGGCGGAATTATGTAACCCAACCCTCTTCGATGCAACTCTTCCCCTAATCTAGGATCCAAACCAGACATATACAATGATTATGCAATAGAAATCAAGGAGCTCAAGGCAAATAATTCACTTAGAAAGCAAAGGGAACTATTGCGACCCCATAGGTCATATTCATACTTGTGGCGTGTCTTCAACGGTTCCTTCTGTATTAATGTGTCTCCATAAATGACAAAATGGTCCCAAATATGGAAAAATCCCTTCATTAAATGCAACCTAGATGCTCCCATAAATGCTAATAAATTTGTCTTTTCCAGATTTATTGTTCCAATTGCTAGTTTTTGGCACCTCTGCGACCGAGTCAACCTCCTAGCATAGCTACTATGTGCTCGTCGAACCTTTCTACGCATCCGCCATCCCATCTACGCAGATCTGATACTCCATCCATATAGTCATTTGGTATGCACAAGGTCATCCCTATATGACATCAATCAACTTCCATTGACATGCTCAGGAAAGTATTCTCTGGTCAATGTGGCACAACACAATACACCTCCATCAGTTATTTCCTTAACAACATATGGCCCTAGCTAGCAGCATCTTCAACTTCTATGGGTGACGTGAAAACTTGTTGTCATATAACAAGACCAAATCGTCTTCCTTAAACACCTTTTTCCTGATGTATCTATCATGCCATGATTTTTCGCTTGCCTTCTGAACTTGCTGGTGATAATTGGTAAAAAATTGATCTTCTTCCAGTGGGACCAACTACGACAAGAATTCCTCCATGGCATCGGCTTCTGCCATATTTTGAATGTTTAAATGTGCATACTAGGCACAATGAACTCCATCAGCAACACAGCTTCCTGCCCATATAACATCCTGAAAGGTGTCCTACCCGTCAACTTTTTGCATGTGGTCTGATATGCCCAGAGAACTGTAGGTACGCGCTCATCCAAATCAGTCTGGTTAGCATTGCACAGCTTGGTAAATGCATTCTTCAATATCTTATTGAATTCTTCAACCACACCATTCACTTGGGAATGATAGGAAGAGCTCTTCTAATGATGCATCTGGAACTCCTATGTCAATTTTTCAATGGTTTCATTCACAAAATGCATACACTAATCACTTATCAGAATATTAGTACATTCAAAGCGAGTCACGATATTCTCAAATATGAATTTTGTAGCTGTATCTGCAGTACAATCCTTCACAGGTTTAGCTTCAGCCCATTGAGTTACATAGTCCATCATAATGATAATGTAACGTGTGCCACTATTATTTCCTGGAGGATTGATAGGTCCAAAAATTTCTATAGCCCATTTCTCAAATGCTTGCAGTGCCATCTATGGATGCAAGGGCATCTTGTCTCTACACGATGGCTTTCCATTCCTCTGGCATACATCACATGCACGACAATGCACAAAGGCATCATTGAGAAATGTGGGCCACATAATCCAACTCGAAAAATCTTCTGCGCAGTTTCCTTACCTTCATAATGACCATCAGCAACCCCTTCGTGAGCTTCATCTAAGATTGCACATATTTCATGATCCATAACATATCTTCACAGAACTTCATCTATACCTATTTTTTACAACTATCGAGTGATAATAGTGAAGTGTGTTGAGTGCACCATGAGCTCTTTCTTCTGTTGAACTATACATTCTTCAGGCACACATCTAGTAGTTAGAAACTTAACAATATCAGGTAAATTCTCATGAACAACCTTTATCACAAAAAATTTCGCATATGGTAATCCATCCTCCAAGTTCATAGGTTCTTCACTAGTTTCAATGAGCGACAGATTATCGAGCCCATCATTCAGTCTTACTAGTTTCACCATAATCTCAGAGTCATACTCTTGGAATAGCAACAACCACCTGCAGATATTTCTCCCCAACATAGGGTTATTGACCAAGTACTTCAAAGAAGAACGATCAGTAAACATCTTGAAATGGCCTCCTAATAAATAGTGGTGAAATTTTTGTAGCGCGTACACCATTTCTAGTCCTTCTCTTTCCATGGTTGAGTAGTTCTGTTTTCACTTGAGATTTCTCAAATTTCATAGGCAATAGGGTGATCGCTCTCTCTCGCTCCTGGTTGCACTAAAATATCTCTAAGTGCAATATAAGGGGCATCAACATGCACATGAAACACCTTTGACCAATCTGGGAAGACTGGTATGGGCGCAGTGACCATCTTTTCCTTCAGCAATTCAAAAGTCTTCTGATAATACTCATCCCAACAAAATTTCACATCCTTCTTGAGAAGCTTCTCCATGGGCACAGTTATCAATGCATAACCCCAAATAAACTTCCAATAATACCCATTGTGCCCCAATATTGAGCGCAATTTCTTGAAATTATCAGGAATCTCCAAATTACTGTGATCTTCACAGGATCTACCATCAACCCTTGCTGGCAAACAATGTGTCCTAGTAGTATCCAAAATGGCACACAGAATATACACTTCTTAAAATTCAATGATATCTGTTATTTTCTACATGTATCCAGCATTAAGCGCATATTTAAAACATTCTTCTTCAATAGCCCAAACATAGCCCAATCGTCAAAGTATACCTCCAAGAACTTGTGGATAAATTCTTTGAAAGCAGCTACTACTACGCGCGAGAAGATGGTAGGCGTGTTCTTCAAACCAAAGGGCATGACTGTATATTGTAAAGATCCCAATTCAGTTTGAAAGGTAGTTTTACTGCGATCTTTTGGCACAATCCGGATCTGATGATACCCTGAAAACCCATATGTGAATGAATAAGCTTCTTAGCCTCCAACATTATCCAGGATTTCATCAGAGAATGGAGTTGGGAATGGATCATTCACACAAGAATCATTCAATTTGCACATATCTACACAGATCTTGATTTCTCCCTTGGTCTTCTTGCCTTGCACTACCATTGGAATTACCCAATCAACCTCTTCTACTAGTTCTATGATGCCTATAGCAACTATTTTATTCAAAGCTGCTTTCACCTTCCGCTTATATCTTGGATTCAGCTTGTATGGGTGTTGCTTCACTGGGTTCGCATCAAGTTTAAAATTAATCTTCATAACTCCAAGTTCCCAGTATTCTCTAATCTTTATTAACTTAGGTTGCTCTTCAGATCCAATATTCCCGTGCCAGATCTTTAAGGATTTTGTCACATCTAGCGAGGTGATAGAGGGCCCAGCCACTGCGCATTGTCCCTCAAATTTTGGAATCATGATATTCCTTGGATTCTCTTTTTCAACTGTTAGATTTATGTAATTCACAGTATCTTTCATCTGCGCATACCATGTTGGTGGAACACACTCGATTGCAGGTTTTGTTGTATCAAATATAACTTCCTAAATATTATGCAAAGATTTGCCAATATTATCAAATCCACTCTCAAAGTTTAATGTTAGGATAAAACTCTCTATCATCACAGGCCATTCACTAGTACCTTGGCGCACCTCTGTCTCTAGATACCAATTAGTAGTTACCTTCCCCAATGTGTGAATAAACATTTGGACCCATTCAGGTCTTGGTTCTACACCCCATACCTAATTCCATCTAGAAAAATGTCTATGCAGATCATCCTTTCTAGAGCAGACTATTTCCATTCTGATGCTTGGACACTCAAAGCATAACCTCATCATGCATGCACATTCCTCCTAGTTTCCCATGTTTTCTTTATGAGTTTCCCACCATCTTGATGGAGTAGCATGCAATCCGAGATCCAAAGCATGGAATCTCTTCCCTTCTTGTATAATTCTTTCAAGCTCTCCTAAAAACATGTTTATATTAGTTAAATCATCATAATGTGGTAATTCGCGTACCTTAGATGTTATACATCGAAGGTATTTGGTCACACGATTACAATGTAACGCAGAAACTTCATGCAACTAGTTCTTCCAGTTTTCTAATTCCTCATAAAAATCTGAGAAACAACAACTATCCTTCTCCCAATTAAGATTTCCATCTGTTGTTGGGTTAATATAATCTTCCTCACTTAAATTCAGATTATAGATTTGATCAATATCATCATCAACACACATAGGCTATGTGTATATTTTTCCTTCTACAAGGTCTAGAGGAATGATGACCCTAATTCCATTACTTTCAAACTCCATCCTTATCTTATTCAGGTTTATGAAACCATCCATATCAATAGCCCAGTCCAACCCTAGTAGCACACGATAAGGATCAGTATCATATACAATTTGCATAACTTCAAAGTATTCCATCACCTTTACACCCTCAATACTAACTACAACTTGTGATAGCCTTCCTAATGGAGTGATCTTCCGTTTATTTTCCATGTGCAATTGAATGGTAGACCACTCCAATTTAGGTTCTCCCATGCACTACCATGTTTTTTTAGGTAATGAATTTGCATAAGACCCTAGTTCTAAAATAACTTGATCCATCTCATAAGCACTAATATGCGCGTTCATACACATCCATCTACCCATTTGTTTTCTTATTCTTATATATGTTGTTGATAGCTCTCTGTTCTACCATCAGTTGTTCCTTCTCTCCGCAATTATCTATTAGAGCTTGACGTTTTCGACTACCTTTTTGTTGTGTAGTAACTTAATGCATGCTTGTAGAAACAGTTTGATCTCTTCATCTCCCCCTGCTTCCTTCATTGGTATACCTGATTTTTATTTGATTCCCTCTACCAATTCTTTTTGTGCTTAAACAAAAGTCTCCTTTACGCGCTATAAATCAAATCCTTCTTTCTTCTCAGGTGCCTTATGGATCCACAGGTCAGTAGCCGATCGATTTCCCTTGTATTCATTAGTAGATGAACTACTCCTAGTGACCACATTCATGCTAGGAACTTCTTCATGGATTTCTACTCTAACCATATGAATATTTTGCGTTGGATTCAATGTCTTTTTTCTCCTGCATTGTAGCAATCAAAATAGGGGAATATTTTATCACATGGCCAAACTGTCTACAATACCTGCATGATTTTCGCAATGGATTTGGATAGTCGACCGCATAATGGCCAACATCTCTATAGTTGTTGAAAATAACTTTTCCTCTTCCTCGACCAACTCATCCACCTCCTCGTCCTCTTCCTCTGCCCTGAAAACTATCATGCCTAGAGGGGAATGCTAGTGAGCTAGGCTCGACCTGCATCCTATATGTTTCAGCTTTATCCAACATCATATCATAAGTACGACATTGCTACTCATCATGTCCTAGTGACAAACAGAATCTGCAAAACAACTACTTCAACTCAGGTTGATACTTTCCGACCCTTAGGAAGAAATATGTCATGCAATCTGGAAACTTGGCATATTGTGCACCATACCATGCTCTTTAATGGACTAGGACCTCCGGCATTCAGATAATTATTTAATACAGGACATTGATCCTTCTGGTTCCCAACAAATTTTCATTTTATGCACCAGACCTCTGTGAAGACTTCCTTAACCTTGTCTTTGCGCAGGCTTTGAATATGTAAATGCATGGCTTCCAATTTATTTTGAATCTATTGAGTTCCAAGTGCAAAAAGCATTGGGGTAGCTTCTAGCCTCATGGACACCTCCACAGCCTTAGCCTTTGTGGAAATTTTCTATTGACACAAGGGTTGGAGCAGATGTGGGAGCAGCATAGCAATGAACCATTCCTTGTGTTGGGTATCATTGATGACAAATCCACCATCTCTGATAGTGCACTTCAGCCTCTGATATGCCTCCCACAAAGATTCATTAACCTACTGATGAATCTCTTTCATTTCTACAACCAAATTCGTGTATGACTTAGGATTATTGAACTCTTCTTTTAGGGCATCTTTTATTTTCTCCAAGGTGGCATTAGGATTTTCTTGAACATATCTGATATACGAATCTATTGCACGATCTTGGAAAGAAGTGGCTAGCTATGGTTTCTTAATAACATCATTATTAACCTATTGATCCAGCCATACAACCTTAATCACAAACCATAAGTCCTCAGTATCTTCATTTCCAATACCTCTGAAATTATATTAGCTTCATTGGTGCGGCCATATCTATGCCTGGGGGAAGTGGAGGATGTGGTGGAGATGGACTGTGCGGTGGAGTGGGTGCTTTGTGAGATAAGTGTAGAACTGGAGTGGACGGGGTTGAAAAAAGGATCAAGGTTCTCTGATCGTTCTTGTTTGATGAAACTTCTCCTTTAGATTCACTATAGCTACTAATTTATGGTTTTCCTTCACTATCAGATCTATTCTTCAGAGGGATATAAATCATTTTTTTGGATCTTCGCGGTAAATTTTTCCACTGCGTGTAGCTGGGCCTCTTCGCAGAATTCAAGCAATATGTTCATACATAGAGCCTTTTTCACATAATAGCATCTTCAAAAATAACTTCAAAGAGTGCATGAAATTACATCTAGTACCTTTGAAAAATCTTCTCTCTGCTTTAGAATACGACAAAAATTTATCAATGGAGATTTCTATCACAAATCCTCCCAAGAGGCAATCGATCCAATGATCCATTGCACGAGTGATATTATTCTCTAACTTTTCTAATTGTTGAATCAATTCAGGAGTCCACTTAGTAACTATGTCATCCTTCACGTAGGTATTGAATTTAGTCAATTGCGACAACCACTCCTACAGCTCACTTGAAAAGGAGAAAAATAATATATCATGAACTTATGTATAGATGTATTTTTGTACCCACTCTTCGTTAGATATATTAGTACTTTTATTCTCCTGGAGTGCAAATTAAAGGATCTTTCTATCCAACCAATATTGAAACTTGTTCCGCGAAGGGTGCCACAATATCCCTAAAAATGATCATGGTCCCAGTAACGGAACCATTTGTTGTGTTGAGGGGTCCTGACCCAGGTTCAGAGTTTATCGCACAACCAACAAACCCTCCAACTACTGCCCCTTTTGGAAATGGCCTTCTTGTGTAGATAAAAGTATCACCCAAAGCAGTAGGGAGGGTGTTGGAACCGGGTTTCTGTACCCTGAGGAAGAAAATAATGTAGGGGTTCTAAGCATATTGATTGCAGACTAATATCGATCATAAACATATGTGCGCAATATAGAATAATAATTTAGCACAGAATCATAGATCACTTCGTCACAGATGCATCACAATAGAACTAGATCCAGATCTATCTAATGAGCAATTACTTGAGTAGATCCATTCATGTATTCAACCATTAATATAGTTTCATGCATACATAACATATGTATTCACACAAATACAAATAATAATAACAGAAGTAAAGAAAACTTAAGGCAGAACAATAAATAGATAACACAGAGAGATAACACAATTATTTTTGCCAAAATTAGTCCTTATATTAATTCAGATCAATTCAATGCATCATACATTCCCTTACACTTTACCCTTCCGCGCACACAGCTAGTGGAGTCCGCACACAGCTAGTAGGAGCCTTTCTCCCTAACCCAGACTGAAACCCTTACAAAATTATCACATATGCATAAACATTTAGATCATAACATCATATCAATTTAAGTTACATCCTTAGACTCGATTTATCTATTTATATCCAATCTAGCACGTAGATACTATGGTCTCAAACCATGGTTTGAGGCCCACAGTTTACCCTTAAAACCATTTTACATCAAAAGAGGGACTTGAACCTCCCCAAAGCACCTTCACTTATCCTCGCAGTGCACATATACAAAAATTATACAAAAATATACCAAAAAGTGTACCCCAGGGGACCCTGCTCCAACAATAGGAATTAAGATTTGAAAATTATTCTTGGAGACAACTCCACTCATCCCATAAAAGTCTTTGGGTCTGTCAAATTTCATTTGTATTCTCGAGAATCCATTACATTGCATGATGTAATGCATGTGCATGGGTTGAAGAAAAATTTGGTATCAATTTCTACTCTGGAAGACAAAGGGATGAGGGTTCCCTTCATCAAGGGAAAGTTATTACTTGGCCCATTGGATCATATATGAAAGATGCATTCATTTTGGGAACAAGATATGAAGGACTCTACAGGGTCACTAGAAGGCCATTATTGGCATTGGTTCATAATACAAATAATCTAAGCGAATTATGGCACAAAAGGTTATCTCATCTTCATTATGATGCGCTTTCAAAATTGGAGAACTTGGTCTGTGGGATTCCAAAGGGTCAAGCTCAACATGATGAAGTTTTTCCAGGATGTGCCACTAGAAATATGACAAGGGACCATTCCCCTCTATTAAAAGGAAGAAATATTACATCCTCCATCTCACTCACTCCAACTTGAGTGGTCTAATTCCAGTACACTCTCTTGGTAACCATCTCTACTATATCACCCTCATTGATGACTTTTCTAGAAATACATCAGTATACTATCTGAAGCATAAGGATGAAGCATTTGAAAAGTTCAAGGAATTCAAAGCCTTGATCGAAAATCAAACAGGGAACAAAACTAAAAAATTCAGATTCGACAATGGTGGACAGTTTACTTCAAATGAATTCATTGATTTTTGTAAGAAGTACGGCATCAAGAAAGAAAAAACTACACCTTATACTCCTAAACAAAATGGAGTAGAAGAAAGGAAGAACAGTTCCATTGTAGAATTTTCCTGTGCCATGCTCCATGATCAAAAGGTATCAAATTTTCTTTGGGGAGAAGCAACAAATAATGTCGTATATGTTCAAAACAAGGCACCTCATCAAGCATTATAAAACAAAATAACCCAAAGAAGCATTCATAGGTGTCAAACCCAATGTGATTCATCTATGTATCTTTGGCTTCCTCATATACTTTCATGTGTTGAAAGAGAAGAGGAACAAGCTGGAAGCTACTCGAAGAAAAGGTATGTTTGTTGGGTATTGTGAAAATTTTAAATCATTTAAAATATATATTCCAATCAAAGGAAGGTGGAAATTATTAGGGATGTCACATTCGATGAAGATGTCACACTTGGAAAATCCTGATACCTTCCTTCGCTTCCTCCTCCCAAGAAGAATGATGAAATGAATATCTTGGATGGCCCGTCTATGCTTGAATATGAGACCGATATCATTGATGATCCCATGAATCCCATGGATCCCTTTGATTCTCCTCCTAGTAATCCTCCTACTAGGAAGAGACCACTTTAGCTCCGATACATGCTTCAATATGTTGATAGACATGTGATCGCTCGAATATCATTTAGATAAACAAAGAAGCCATGTAGATACTAGGGTTATCTTATAGCCATGAGCACCATGATTCAAGCCAAACCATCAACATTCGAATAGTTTGTAAAATAACTAGTCTATAAAGATGTTATAACCGAAGAATATGAATCTATTATGAAGAATGATGTATGGGATGTTGTGCCGAGACCGAAGGGGAAATCTATGGAAACTTCAAAGTGGATATACAAGATTAAGCATGTAATTGATGAATTATTGAAAAATACGGGGCCAGGTTCATGTCTTGAGGAGTATTTTAGAAAGAGGGGGAGGATTATGATAACATATTTTCACCTTTCGCTCGATATACAACCATTCGATCTATACTTTCCCTTGCCACAAGTCAAGGATGGACCCTTCATCAGATGGATGTAAAGACTGCATTTCCCCATGGCATGCTACAAGAAGAAGTATATGTTCAACAACCATAGGAATTTGAAGTAGAGGATCGTAGGACACATGTTTGTAGATTTAAGAAGGAATTATATGGCTTGAAGCAAGCCCCAAGAGCATGGTACTCCTACATAGAGAATTATTTGGTAAAGCTGGGATTCATGAGAATCAATGTTGATCCCAACCTCTACTTCAAGGTAGTTCAAGGTATGTCGTTGATATTGGTTTTATATGTTAAAGATATATTCCTGAGAGGTAGTGAGCCTCTAATGATGGAATGTAAGAGGGAGCTAGCCTCTGAATTCGAAATGAAGGACCTTGGACTCATGCACTACTTTCTACGCCTTGAGGTATGGTAAAGGTTGGGTGAGATTTTCCTTTCACAAGGAAAATATGTTGTGAAGCTGATAGAAAGATTTGGGATGACTATTTTCAAGTCTCTAACCACACTAATGGAAATAAACTTCAAGAAATTATTTGGAGAAGTTGTAGGACCCGATTTGGTGAATCCAACCAAGTATAGATAGTTGATTAGGGATCTGATGTTCCTTGTGAACACCCATCCGGAAATATGCTATGTAGTGAACACGTTGATTCAATTCATGGCCAAGCCTATCCCTGAACATTGGATCGCTTCCAAACACATATTGATATATTTTCATGGGACAATTGTACTTGGCTTGAGATAATATGCCAAAGATGTATGACTTCATGGATACACCGATGCTTACTAGATGGGAAATTTTATCGACATGAAGAGCACCTTTGGATGTTGTTGTAGTATTGGTTCTACCATCATATCTTGGATGATTTGGAAGCAGAAGTACATAGCATTAAGTACCACTGAGGCAAGGTGTATTGTCGCTAGAATGGCTAATTGTGAAGTATTTTAGTTGAGGAAGCTCTTTGGAGAGCTATTTGAGTAGGTTCTAAACACTACAATGATATATTATGACAACAAGAGTGGAATTTTTCTAGTAGAAAATATCGTATTTCACGAAAAGTCCAAGAACATAGATATTTGATAGCACTTCATTCGTGATATGCTATAGAGAGGAGTCATTCGTGTCCATCACATATCGATGGATGAGAAGATTGAAAATATTCTCATCAAGGCTTTACCAAAAGGGAAGTTATTGGTCTTCAGAGAGCAATTTGGACTGATTTATGTGACCCTGCATGATAAGGGGCACCACTGATTGAGAACACTAAGCCATACTCTTTCCCCCTATTTGAGCTCCCAAGGTAAGGAATTGAGATTGAGGGTTGTTGGGGTTGAGGGAACTCTAGACAATAAGGGTGTTTCCCCTATCTGTTACTTGCAGGGTTGGAGTAGTAGCTCACCTCATCATGGTCTTTGCATAGTATACCCTAGTTGGAATCATACCCACAAGATTGGGCTTATTGGGATTATCCCTCTCCATTTGGCCAACACTTGAGGAGGCTTGGAGGTGTGTGATTCTTACCTCTTGGTAAGTCAGGTATCTTGTCCAAGTTAGATTATGATGGAGGTGTTATACCACATTAATATTATGGGTTATTGTTGGGAAGATCAGCAGGCGATAGGATGGGTTGAGTAGTAGCTCCCCTACATCACCTATTTCAAGATATGGGTTGAGTTGTAACACTACCATGTGAAATTTCCAGGTAGTAGCCTAGTGACATTTTTGGTAGTAGCCCGGTGACATTTCCAAGTAGTAGCCCAATGACATTTATGGGTAGTAGCTTGATGACATTTCCAAGTAGTAGCCTGATGACATTTTCATGTAGTAGTCTCATGATATTTTTGGGTAGTAGCCTGCTGACAGATGTTCCGGGTTGTAGCCCGTTGGTTGGAGGGTGGTAGATTTTGATTCCCATGATTGTTCTTATTTATATTCAAGAATTTTTCAGCAGATAGAGTTGAGCATCTTGGTACACATGATGACAAGATGAAGCATTGATCGATCGATAGCTTTTACAGTTGGAATTCTCCCTAGTTGAGAGGGAGTGTTAAATTTATGCAACTGTGGTCAAATTGCACTTTGGAATACTCACTTGATGGAGATTATGATGGCATTGATTTTCTCTTTCCTAGAGGAACAAAATCGACCTAAATATCACCTCATTCAAATAAGCAGAACTTGATTTTTGATTTTGCACCCACTCATGGATATTAGATCAGGTCAGCTTCACTCATATGGACAGGTCAGGCTCAACATCAAATGGACATCATTGGCACCCCTTTGAAGAATATAGATACAAGTGACCTAGAATCTCATTTGGACATCACATCATCAAGCATCTTCTTCTCTTCTATCTAATTGGGCTCGATACATTGACGAAGAAAGAGATTGTATGGAGGTCCAAAATCACAAGTCCAAAGGTCGCTCTGAAATTAGGGTTTCTGGTTGAGTACGGCCTTAACACTAGCAGATCCAGACTAGCTATAGACAAGGTAGAAGCTCAGATCCTAAAGCCCCGGGCATGTATTCTTATGGTATCGGCTCAAATCCTAAGGCCATAGTCATGCAATATTATGGTATTGGCTCAGATCCTAAAGCCACAAGCATGCAGTCTTATAGTAGCGTCTCAAATCCTAAATCTGCGGGCATGCAATCTTATGGTAGCAGCTTTGGGTTTGATTGTTGTTGATTGTCATCTGAAGTCGCCTGAAAGCTTAATTAAGTTTTCTGTGATATATTAAACCTTTGTGAACAAGTTCATGAATTTTTTGGGTCATATTATTGTACATATTGTATTGGGCTCAGTGTAATCTCTGCTGAACATTTTATGACAATATAATATAAGAATATTTTCAAATGGTTTTCCCCGTAGTGGGTTTTTCCCTGCTCTTTGACCAAATCTAGTGTCTCTTTTTGATGTTGTGATTCTCTCCTTTGTCATTACTTTTGTTGTTTTATCTTCAATTATTGTCGATGAATGGAAAGATAATTTTCATTGGAAATATTTCTAAGTGAGGTTTGGAATTGGGCTAAAGTAATTGATGCACCATAGAACAATCTAAAATTAACCTGTCAGTGAAGGTTCATATGATAAGAGCATATTGTGTTTGTGAGAGGGTAGAGTTGATTGATTTTACGATGTTGTTGATGTATTGTTGAGGGTATTTTTTATTTTTATTAACGGTTTTTTGTTGATTTGATGTGAAATAAAAGAATCGTTTGGAGGGGATTGGTATTGCAGTGATGTGTTTGTGTTGATATTTTCTTTGGTGTCTTGTTTGAAATATTTTGAAAGTAGCTCTAGAGAGCTTAAGGAGGTTGGGGCCTCTCGCAAGTGTTGGCTTTCCAAGTTGAGTAGTGCCTTCCTTCAAGTAGAGGTTGGAGAACATGGTCAGGGAGTAGAGGCTTTCTTCGAGTGGTGGCTGGAAAACTAGTGAAGGTGGTGGCCTTTAATAGTTTATAGGGAGTTGAGGCTTACTAGCTAGTGGTGGAAAAAAACTTGTAGAAGGGGTCGTGGCTCCTAGTTCATAGTGGAAAACTGAATGATGTAAAGAAATTTCATTGAATAAATAATAAAAGAAGAGTAGCAACATAACAACAACAGAGTGGTTTCTTCCCCTTGATGATTTCCACTAGAGATATATGTGTCCTTTATTTTTTCTTTATATGGTGCTTATGTTTACTGTTAATAATGGTTTACATGCACATATATACTGATGAAATGGATTGCAGTATTTGATTAATTGATTTGGTGAAAAACTGTTAAAGTTGTATATTTTCTATCACTACCGATTCATCCTCCCCCCTTGTTAGTAGTGACCCGGTTTCCAACATGTTAAACAATTTTTTGTTAATTTGAATCCATAAGATGCTCAAACAAACTCGTCTAGGAGTTATTCATTTTTTATAATACTCTATATTCATTCTTGTGAGATTATGGTTCTTGAACCTACAAATTATGCATTGTTATTGTATATGTTTGAAGCAAGTAATTTGAATATACTGCTTTGTGTATGTGCACTTAGTCTCTACAATTTATTTTATTTTATGGCTTACTTTAGTATGATTCTCAACCAAGAACGTATGGTTGTTTGCTTTCTAAATTACTCAATATTTTTTTTTGTTTTAATAACAGATACTCCTTCTATCCCATCATGTCTTAGATTTCTTCAAGCAGTTCCTCCTTTAACACTCGGCCAAATTCCAAGCTCAAAGTCTTTCTTTGCAAACTTTGTACACGGGTAGTTGGAGAATACATATGTAAACAAGTTTTGTGACTACCTGTTAAGAGTGATTTTCACATCAAGTGGGTATGTCATGCACTTGTAAATTAATATGGAGGTTATCCCTCCATAACGCCTTACAAGAATGTTAAACCTACATAGATCTTTCTGTAATAATTTATGATAATTTGTAGGAAAATAAATCATCTATATAATTTCTACCTTTCCTTGTTCATGTTACAACCATATTTATAATTTCCTATATTAGAATGATCATTTATAAATTTACAATGTTTCATAACGAATATATGCAGTTCTAACTATGTTATATTCACCATAACAACGTATACTCAATTTTGTACATTGTTTACTATGAAAACATACATGCCTTCATGCTTGGTTTGTTGTCACAAGCTACATGTGTTCATGAGAATTACTAAATGGTTTTTAACTATATCCTGGATGTATTTCCTTTCATTGTTATATATATATACTTTATTCATTGTTCATTATTGATGTAAACACATTCATGCTAAATATCATCGATAATAGTACAACTACAGTCAATTTTTTTATTTATCTGGATAATATGAACATTTGGAAATATTGTAGGAAACAACATGTTCCTCCCAACTAGTGCATTGGAACCATGGAAATTCCCCCAAGTCTGAGCCTTCTCTATTATTAGTAACCTATCATCATTCAATGGTATTTTTTTTCCTCCTTCCCCACTCAGACTGTAGCAACATCATGCATTTTCAATGTTTGTATTTTCCTTCTTTGTACCTAAGATTTTTATAGGTATCCTTCTTTCTTAGCCTCCAACATTGCATTTCTCTCTACCTTTTTCCCCCACCCAGCATAACCTTTTTCTCCATTTTCTCTTTGGTGGTGATCATTCCTCCTAGAATCTTGGGGAATCGTGGGAGGTTATAACTATGATAACTTCCATCTTTACTTGTCCACTACCTCAGACTCCAACCACTTAATAGAGTCGTTGATAGCAAAGTAGCTTGACTACTCATGTGTTGGTTCCTACAATATTTCTAAGAAAAACAACATTTTACTTATAATTGCACATAATATTTGCGTATGTCCTTCAAGTATTCAAAGTTAGTCTCAGCCCCATGGCTAGTGTTTCCAACTTAAATAATTACAAGTAAACATAAAATCATAAAGTCTTGTAAAATTAATTGTAACATGGATATTACACTATTCCTCTATCATGTAAGCTTGCCTTCCCTTAGCAATAACTTGATGGGATGTCTTGCTCTATTATCTCTCTTTTATTCCACCATGGGAGGCCACTTTTGTTAATGAGAATGGTCTTCCCCAAGCTCTTAGTTAGTTCATGACCCAACTTCATAAATTGTGACTTCATTGGAGACATGCATGGAGAAACAACAAGAAACATATTTCTTTGGTATAGTTAATCTATATTATAGAGAGAATAAAAGGAAATCATAAATATAAATGGAAACATGCAAAGAAATATTGTAATGAGAAATTCAAACTATTAATGAATGTCATGGAAAAATACCTACCAAATGCTAAAAATACAAAAGAGCTAGAATGGTGGTAGCTTATCTCTAAAGAGAAATGCTTCAATTACAAGCATTCATAAGAAAAATTTACAAAAAGCCAAAATTTTCTTTTAACATAAAGTATCATTCCTTGTAATGCAAAATCCCTAAAATCTTAAATTCTAACACTAAGAAATGTTGTTGAAAAATTCTGGAAACCTGTGTATTGTGTTAGAAGTGCCAAAAGTTTTGGGTGAACACTTCACCCATCTTTACTCTTCCAACAAAATACACAAGTTTCCATAATTTCTCAACAACATTATGTTCACCCGCGCAACTTTTTGGATATAATTTCTCAACAACGTTATTCACCCGTGGGACTTTTCGGGTATAATTTCTCAACAACGCTATGTTCCTATTTGTAGAAATATACATACTAATTAATGATGTTGAGAAAAAAAATATGGAAACATTGGAGGCTATAAGATACATTAACTTCACCTAAACAATATATATATGGAGCTATGTGTCTATTAATGAGCGAGAACAATGGTGAGATAATATTCTTGGTTAAATCCAATAACTTACATATATTGCCCCACCCATTAATGGACAAATAGCTCCATATATAGTGATTATCATTGTTTAAAATATTTCTTGCATCATTAAAAAAAATTAATTCATACTCTCTTTCTCTAGCTAGTGGTGTAATCTATTTCAATTAAGAATTTATAAAAGTATTTTATTATTATTATTATTTGTATTTTATATTTTAAAAGAGTTACTTTACTTATAAACCTATTTTGTTAATATATTATATTTATTTGAAATCCATATAAAACATCCCTCTGACGTCCCCAATATTGATAACTGCAATGTAATACCTTTAAATACAATAACTTATCAATCAAACTATCAATGGAAAGACCACAAGAGCAAGAACAAAAACCTGAAGGAAAACACAGGTCACAATGACAATTACTCTGATAGCAGTTGTTAAATTTCAGAGAACTCCAAAATACTTTCACCGAGTTATGGGATCTCACGTGTCACCCCCAAAAGATAAATTGCAAATCGATATATCCAAGACTACGTGCGAAACTGTGTGCAAAAACCATAACCACGGTCCAATACCACTTATTAGGAAAGTAATTGGGAACCTTTCTTTTCTTGAACAGAGACGGCCTCTGAATGCAGACTGTAATTGTTTTGGGTTTAGAGACACATCGAATTTCCCCACCATGCTCTAATTACTTTTCGTCAGAACGAACGGATAAGGGTTCTTTGCAACGAGTCGTCTGTGCTCTCCGTACGTTACCCTCACGTGCGAATGTCCTCCTTACGTTACGCTCACGGGCGATCAACCCGACTATACATATCTTAGCCCGCTCTTGCTTCCAATCCATTCTTGTGAGATTTTTGTTTGAACCGCTAAGCGATTCATGGCAATGGCCAGGAAGGGTTATTCACTGCTTTGCCCATTATTTTTTGTTTTACTCATTCGTGTTTTGCAAGCTTCTCATCATGAGTGGGATGAAGCTAGATTGTCGACTGTCAGAGTATCAAAATCCAGTTCCCTGGCGGCTCTCAATGCATCAAAATCCAGTTCCTTGGCGCCCGGAGAAGCTTATAGAACAGCTTATCATTTTCAGCCAGTTAAACATTGGATGAATGGTATATTTTATTTTATTTTCTATGTTTTTATTTTTCCAATTGCAGAAATTTTAATCATGGACTTGGGATTTCCTGTCACTAATGTGTTTAATTGTGCGTGATGGGCGTTGCGGCAAATTACTCTCAAGATCCAAATGGTTAGTATTACAAATGAATTTCAATATGATGTGCTCCTCTAAAAGAAAATTGTGTTTCACCTGATCATCCGACTGTTTTACCTAGGATTTAATGATAATCTGTGTCCAGGCTTAATATATGATACTCTGCTCTAGATGCCAGCAAAAGGATTTTATGTGACTTGCACTCTAAGATGTGTAATGATTTTGAATGGCAGCGCCATTGTTCTACAAGGGCTATTATCATCTGTTCTACCAATACAATCCCAAGTCGGCTGTGTGGGGGCGCATCGTGTGGGGGCATGGAGTTTCAACAGATCTCATAAATTGGAGACATATGACCGGTGCAGCTATTTACCCTGATGAATGGTACGATGCCAATGGTGCCTGGTCTGGATCCGCTACCTTCTTACACAAAGGGGGCCCTCCCGTAATTTTATACACAGGATCCAACAATGCCTCGGAACAAGTTCAAGTCATGGCTGTTCCCAAGAACCCATCGGATCCTTTGCTACGGGAGTGGAAGAAGATCTCGCAGAATCCCATCATGGTGCCTATTGGCATCAACGTCAGTTCCTTCAGAGATCCAACAACGGCATGGTTGGGATCAGACCAAAGATGGCGAGTCCTGGTTGGCAGCAAAAGTGATAAGAATAAGGTGGGAATGGCATTGATGTTCCGAAGCAAAGATTTCGTTAAATGGGTGAAAGCCAAACACCCGCTGCACTCGGCTGGGCATACTGGAATGTGGGAGTGCCCGGACTTCTACCCTGTGTCCCTCCATGGCAGCCATGGCGTTGATACCTCGACCACGGGTCCTTCTGTGAAGCACGTTCTCAAGAACAGTTTGGACGATAGCAAAGTGGACTACTATACAGTGGGGCATTACTTGCCCGAGTTTGACAGGTATGTCCCCGACGATGGATCTGTGGAGGGGCACAATGGTCTCAGGTATGACTACGGTAAATTTTATGCGTCCAAGACCTTTTTTGACGATAACAAGTCCCGAAGGATTTTGTGGGGTTGGATCAACGAATCCGACAGCGTGGCGGATGATCTCAACAAAGGATGGGCTTCCCTTCAGGTATCTATATAATCATATTATCCTTCGTACCTGTTCTGTTTCTGCTTTGTGCATCATAATACCAGTTGATGTTTGATGGCAGGCCATTCCTAGGGTTGTGCGGCTTGATCCTATTAACAACAGAAGCCTCGTTCAGTGGCCAGTGCGAGAGCTTGAATCGTTGCGCGCGCATAATGTAAGGAAAGACCACGTTGTTTTGGAAAGAGAATCGGTAATGAAGGTGGATGGATTCAAGTCAGGAGCGGCGCAGGTAAAAAACATATAAGGCAAAATTAATTAGATATTATTAATTAAGATGATAAGATTAATGGGATTATATTATATGCATGCGCGAGTGCATTGCATTGCAGGTGGACGTGGAGGTAGAGTTTGAGTTGGGAGCTGACGATTATGCAGAAACAGTACTGGAGGAGGAGTTGGAGGGAATGACAGCTCAAAGCTTGTGCAGTCGCGGGAACAACAATACCAAGGGATTCGGGTTGATGGTGTTGGCATCTAATGATCTGAAAGAGAGGAGCGCTGTTTTCTTCAAGATTTTCAAGGGAAGACTTAATGGCAATGTCCACAGAAAGGTGGCGTTGTGCGTGGATCAGAGCAGGTAGAGCAAGCCTATATTTTTATAAGATCAAATTTACCCATAAATTAATTAAGAATTTGTATATGGAAATTTGAATGTATGATGTATGTGGGAGATGATCAGGTCCACACTGCAAGTGGATGTGGATAAGACGAGCTATGGAGGATTTGTGAGCGTGCAGCCCCACCAACGCTCGGTGTCGCTTAGAGTATTGGTAAGAACTGTGTAGTCAATATTCAATTAAAGTTGATGTTAACATGAATGGAATTGGACTCGAGGGTATTAATTATATTAATGTATGTATAATGTCTGAACAGGTTGATCACTCAATCGTGGAGAGTTTTGCAGAGGGAGGGAAAACATGTATTACGTCGAGGAGTTATCCGATTGTAGCGGTTAATGAGAATGCTCGTCTCTTCGTGTTTAATTATAACAAGCTGCCCCTCGTCCTTCGTCGCCTCTCCGCATGGCATATGAACAGTACCGTTCAAATATACGAATCTAACTGAGTCTGCATCATGATGTGTCTGAGTCTGAATTATGAACACTTTCTCTCCCTGCTGAAACTCATCTCAATGTAACCAGCTGAAATATGACTCTGTGGGTCACAATTTTCTAATGAATGACAACCTCGACAAGTATTTTATGGCTTCCTCTCATATTTAAAAAGTTTATCTTTGTAACGGGATTTTAAATCACCAAACCAATTCAACTTTATGGCATTATTTAATGTTTCTCATAGAAAACCAAATTATGCCTCCATGCCATGAGGGTTGCTGATAAAATTGAAAATCATCTACAGTAAAAAAAAAGCTCATTGGACGAGGGTTGGGGATCAAATTGCAAATTTATTTATTGAAAATTGTTTTGTATATGTTAACAATGATTGCACAATTAATATTTAAAAGGCTCAAAGACCCTTAATATAAAGGCAACTACAATTTTTCGCTTCACATATTGCTAAAACCATATGGATTTCAAAGACAATCACTGTACTGAGAAAAAAGTATCCAAAACAATTCATTGCAATAGGATCCTTTTGCACCGAAGACAAGGTATTACACAAACACGGAAAAGTGACTTGGAAATGCTACCACTTGTTTAATCTGTCATTACTTTATTAAATATCTTTATGGCTGCGAATAAAATGAAGCATGTGAAAATATATTATATAGAAAGTGAAAGTGTCCAAATATGGCTTGAATATGGTCCCTCGATGCATTTGGTTTGAGTTTACTAAGTTCGGGAGAGGTTATGGAATTCGGCTTTATTCCTATTGGGTAATTACTGTCCAATTTTCATAGATGCACTTGGGGTTTCTTCCTGGGCCTGTGCGGGTACTCTACTCCCAAATCATTGGGCGGAACGGACAAACAAAATGGAGGTAATTCTTGCTCCCTTTTTCCGGAGTTACTTGCCCTCTGGGCATCTTATTTTGTGCGAGATGGTTGGCAATCGAGGAGAGAATATTTTTGGAGATTCCAAAGTCATCATAGATTTGATGGACATTTTTTAAGATTCCAAGGTCATCATAGATTGGGCAAATCAGCGATCAAATTTGCAGGTTCCTTCACTAACACACTGGATGTATCGGATTAGGTCACTAGTCTCCCACATTCTCGCAGAGCAAAATGTTGAGGTGGATGCCTATCCAAAGCTAGTTGTAGTGAACAAATGGACAGGATTTATTTTTTGGGCATGCTTATGGTACTGTGTTGAGATAGGGCCATCTGGATATCTGATCATCGTCTTCAAGGACATCTAACGGCACTGCTATGAGGTTTGATTATGTTTTTTTTCTTTTTTACAGCCTTCTCAATCTGCGTCTGTGCTTATATCTTCCAAGAGTATTTCACATAGTGTATTGTGGGGGCGGTATTTAGGGTATAGTTATAGATGGGTAAGAGCATTTTTCTTATATGGACTGATGGAGTGATATGTTTTATGAATTATTTTTAGTGACATGTTGTGAAGGAATGTTGTGCTTGTGCTTGTGCACTCACATGAATTATGGAATGAATATTAGAGATATGGATGTTGAGTGTACATATATATCTGTAACCTATGACGATAGGTGGAATAATGTTTACATTAGTATATAAGTAGGATTAGTTTGTTGAGTGAATTGTCTTGTTGAGATATTTTTAATCTCTCACTTTAGAAATTGTTACATCGCATAAAGTACTATTTATATGACATGTATATGGGGTTTGTGATTGAATAATACATTTTTTTCTTGAGAAACCTATGAACTATGTCTCATCCTCTAATCTCTTTCTTGGTATAAGAGCCTCTTTTGGCCTAATTCCCTTATGAGAAGGGGAGGAAGATGAGAGATTTGAGTTTAATTGATCTTGTATATGTATTAAGATAGATTTGTTATTTGTGTGAGACAAAATTATTTTACGTCTAGATTTATTCCCTGTGTGTTTTTCGCTATATGTGTTGGAGAAAAGAGATACATGTAGGAAGCTGCAACAAAACGTATTTTTTCTTTCTCGTGTTGATTGAGTTGTGTATCTGTTCACTAGAGTCGTTGTTATATGAACCAGACATATGGTGAATTGTGTACAGTGTCGTCTTGACATCTACATGAACCAACATTTTGAATTCTTGAGCTACAAGAGATATGCACAAAGAGGAGAATAGTAGACTTGTGATTCGTGAAGTTGTGCTTTTTGAAATATTAGTTTTTTCCCAAGGAGGGAGACAGGGTGTTGGTGTACATGCACTTAGACTAGCTGTGTTGGTGTACATGCACCTAGATTAGCTCTAGTTAACTTACTGCTTGCATGTGATGTGCACTTGCTTAGTTAAGTTAACTTACTGCTTGCATGTGGCACATGTACACATTAACATAAGATAAAACACATTTAGCTTTAGTTAGCTTTAGTTATTACATGTACAACTAAGCTTAACTTAGTTGTTTTTATGTATTTATTCCAAAAACTAATATTGGAGAATCAATTTCATTCTATTCTCAATTCTTGCTCGCTTCCTTCCTTCTCTTGCAAGCTCGTTCATTGTTTTGTAGATCTAGATCCTTGTATCTCAAAAATCTTACATGGTATCAGAGCACAGGGATTTGTAATCAGTGCACAAGTAATTTTATTTGCAGGTTCAGAAGATTGAAGCAACAACAAAGAATGAAGTCTAAATTGGAGTTTCCACAATCGGCAATTCTTACTCCATATAATTATTTCGAATGGAAGCCAAAGATTCAACTTCATCTCAGAAGTAGAGGCTTATTTCGAATAACCATGGAAACGGAAGTTGAACCAACATTGGCAATGGAGAAAACAAGATATTTCAATCGCATAGACAAGGCCTTCGGCGTCCTATGTTTATCTATCTCTCCGGAATTGCTATTTCATGTTGAATCATGTTCAACTCCAAATGAAGTATGGAAAATTTTGGAATGCTTGTTTGGAAAACAGGATGAAATGCAAGGTCACATTCTTGAAAATGAGTTAAACTCATTAGATCCGAGAAATTTTGAGAACATTCAAGATTTTTTCACAAGGTATAAAGCCTTGTTGGTTCAGCTGAAAGGATACGAGATCGACAAATCCAAGCAAGAAAATCAGTTGATTCTTTCCATTTTATCAAAACTTGGTCCAAAGTATGCAGTATTCGTCTCTACATTCCACACAGTCAAATCTGCAACTAGTGCAGCTTGGAAGATGCCCTCACTGGATTCTTTTATTCAGTCTTTGATGCATGAGCAAGATAAGCTCATCAAAATGGGCACACTTAAAAATTCCAAAGCGCATGCACTTACTGTGCATGCAAAAGGAAAGGCAAATTCCAAAGACCATCAGAAAGGAAAAGGGAAGAAGGATCTTGATCCAAGAAAGGGAGGAAATCCCAAACCCCCTGATGGATCATCCAGCTCAAAGGAAAGGAAAGGAACGAAAGGGCAATCAATGTGCAATTATTGCCACCGTGGTTTTCATCCTGAATCTGCATGCATGAAGAAGACTATAGATATTATGGCGCAGACACTCCAGCAACACAATCTTGGAGACCACATTCCTGAGAATGCCAAGAAGAAGTCTGGAGAAAAAGCACCAGATCCAAGAGGTAATGGGCATGCTTTGATTGCTCTTCATTCTGCACCGCAAGAATGGATCATCGATTCAGGAGCTTCACATCATATGGCTTCTTCAAAGGAATCGTTTTCTTCTCTACATGCATACTCAGGTCCTCCCATTCTCATGGGGGATAATTCTGCAGTTGCAGCAACTGGACAAGGAAGAGTGCAATTCGAAGATGGAAGTTTTGAAAATGTCTTGCATATTCCAAGGCTTTATGTGAATCTTCTCTCAGTGTATCAGATGACACACACAGGCAGCGGAAGGAAAGTGGAATTTACCCCAGATTCCGTGAGCATTTATGACATGCAAACCAACTTGAAGATTGCATCTGGCAAGGTAAATGATCAATCTCGTCTGTATACATTTTCTGATTTTGTTCCTCAATCAGATTCTATTTTACTACTTACGCATGCAAATGAAGAAAGTAGGATTTGGCACGAGAGATTTGGGCACTTGAATTTCAGATATATGCAACAGCTTAGTAAGCAAGGGATGGTCAAAGGATTGCCGACCATTGAATTTTCAGATGGTGTTTGTAATGGATGTGCTCTTGGAAAGCATCCACAAGACAAATTCGAAAAGAGGCATGCGTGGAGAGCCTCTTCACCTTTGGAACTTGTACACAGTGATCTCATGGGTCCATTTCCGGTGCTTTCAATGAGCAAAGCAAGATATGTGTTGTCATTTATAGATGATTACACGAGATTCACTTGGGTTTACTTCTTGAAACTCAAGTCTGAAGTTTTTCAACATCTAAAGATTTTCAAAGCGCATGCGGAAAATCAGTCTGAAAAATGCATCAAGATACTCCGCACAGATAATGGGACGGAATATGTCAACAAAGATATCAAGAATCTTTGTAATGAAGCAGGCATACAGTTGCAGCATACGGTTCCTTACACTCCACAGCAAAATGGCGTGGCTGAAAGGAAAAATCGATCTTTGAAAGAGATGGCTAATTGCATGTTGCATGCAAGATCTCTTCTGTCAAAATTGTGGGCTGAAGCTATCAATTGTGCCTCATACATCCAGAACAGATCTCCTCATAAATCTGTTACTGGAAAAACACCTTTTGAGGCTTGGACTGGCATGCAACCTGAAGTTAGTCATTTCCGCATTTTTGGATCTCGAGCATGGGCCCGCATTCCTCCAGAGAAGAGAAAGGCTTTGGAGCCTCAAAGCAAAGCATGCATGTTTGTTGGATATTCTGATGAAGTCAAAGGGTACAGATTGCTTGATATCCACACTGAAGAGCTCTTTATTGAAAGGAGTGTAAAGTTTGACGAAGATATTTCGCATGCACCAGTAGATGAACTTGTTACCAAGTTTCCATCACCACTCATTGATGAGTATGCAGATGAAACTTCAGACCAGCATTCTGATGAAGATGAGTCTTTTCCTGTGACCCCTGTTAGACCACCAGTTGTTGAACATCGAGATCATACTTCTGCATGTAGTTCGAAAGATTCTCGACCACCTTCAACACAAAAATGGCGCAGCATGAGTGATATCCTTGATGATCCTGCCTCTATCCCTCTGTTTGAGGAAGATCCACAAGCACTCTTAGCTATGGAGCCATCCATGCCCATGCATGCTTATATGATGCATGGATCTGATCCACAAACTTATGCAGAAGCAAATGGGCATCCTGAATGGGAAGCCGCCATGGATGAGGAATATAACTCTCTCATTGAGAACCAGACTTGGGATTTGGTTCCGCTACCTTTCAATCGCAAACTTGTGAGATGCAAGTGGGTTTACCGGACCAAGAAAGCATCAAATGGCCAAGTTAGTCGATATAAGGCACGATTGGTAGCAAAAGGTTTTCAGCAAGTACATGGTATTGACTATGATGAGACTTTTGCTCCAGTGGCAAAAATGGATTCCATTCGGCTAGCTCTCTCCATTGCAGCAGCAAGAGGATGGGAGGTGCATCATATGGATGTGAAGAATGCCTTTCTTCATGGTGATCTCAAGGAGGAAATCTACATGGAGCAGCCATTGGGATACATGCACAATTCATCTCTGGTATGCAAACTAAAGAAGTCTCTCTATGGCCTCAAGCAGGGACCTAGAGCATGGTATGCAAAGATGGATTCTTATTTGTTATCTCAAAATTTTGTACGCTGCAAATCTGATTCCAATGTTTATTTTTTGAAGAAAATTGACTCCTTGTTGATCATAGTACTCTACGTAGATGATCTTTTGATAACAGGTAGTTCAGCTTCTGTCATTACTAACATTAAAACTGCATTGCATAAGTGGTTTTCTATGACAGACATGGGCTTGCTAAATTTCTTCCTTGGACTAGAGATCTATCAAAGTGATTCTGGGATTACCATTTCTCAACCAAAGTATGCTAGAGATCTTTTGGCACGATTTCACATGAGTGACTGCAAGCCAGTAGCCACACCTTTCTTATCAGGGATAAAACTTGAGAATGGAAAAGACACACCATTGGTTGATTGCACATTGTACCGCCAGCTTGTGGGAAGTCTTCTTTATCTCACTCACTCCCGTCCTGATCTCTCCTATGATGTCAGAGCAGTTTCCAGACACATGCAGGAGCCACATGAGTTACACTGGAACGCTGCAAAGCACATCCTTCGATATGTCCAGGGGACAATCACCTATGGGATTCATTATGCAGCCAATTTTTCTTTGAATCTCATTGGGTTCACAGATTCAGACTGGGCTGGCGACACCATTGATCGCAAGTCTACTTCTGGTTATGTACTTAGTTTGGGATCCGGCCCAATTTGTTGGTCAAGCAAGAAGCAGGCTGCCATTGCCTTATCATCAGCAGAGGCCTAGTATAGAGGAGCAGTCAATGCCACTATTCAGGAAATTTGGCTACAACATTTCCTATATAAGCTTGGGATCAATGTTCATCATCCAACTGTCATCTGGTGCAATAATAAAAGTACGCTAAAGTTTTGCAAAGATCCAGTGCAGCGGTAGCGGACCAAACACATCGAGATCCACATGCAATTCATTAGAGAACTCATTCATGATGGGATCATCGATCTTCAGTACTATCCTAGTTCCGAGCAGATTGCTGATATCTTCATCAAGACTTTCGCTGAGCAGAAGTTTCGATTCCTGCGAGATCGTCTCGAGGTGAAGGACACGACTACCTAGCAGTTGTCTTTTTTCTACCTTTGCATTATATTTTGAGGGGGGGTTTTCTTCCCGCTGGGTTTTCCCTCTTTCCTTTTTTTTATGCATTGTATATGGATACCTAAAATGGTCATGTTGTCGGGACTCATTAATTTTTCATCACACTCACCTAATTTATGCTTAAGCGGGGGTGTTGGTGTACATGCACTTAGACTAGCTATGTTGGTGTACATGCACCTAGATTAGCTCTAGTTAACTTACTGCTTGCATGTGATGTGCACTTGCTTATTTAAGTTAACTTACTGCTTGCATGTGGCACATGTACACATTAACATAAGATAAAGCACACTTAGCTTCAGATAGCTTTATTTATTGCATGTAAAACTAAGCTTAACTTAGTTGCTTTTATGTATTTATTCCAAAAACTAATATTGGAGAATTAATTTCATTATTTTCTCAATTCTTGCTCACTTCCTTCCTTCTCTTGCAAGCTTGTTTATTGTTTTGCAGATCTAGATCTTTGTATCTCAAAAATATTACACAGGGTCTCGTGCATGTACATGGTGTCGTTACCTGATCCGTACTTTGCTCCAACTTCATAATGCCCCTGTTCTTGGAATCGCATTCCTAGTGGGAACAACAATGGTTATTTTTCCATGAATAAAACATCTCAAATTTGTCTTCGATAATGTGCAATTTAAATCTCACGAAGGTCGTGAGATCTGCTTCCATACACTTTCCATCCGTTTCGACATATCCGTTCATTTGTAGAACTCAATGACTCCATTCTTGATGCCATACGTAAGGAGGTCGAGAGCTTTGATTGTATTCATGGATTTCAAGACAAATGCCTACAATAATAATAATATTAATGACATCACTAATGAAAGCAATCCGAAGACTCCAAGGGTTGTGACAAGGCTGCCTAGTTGCAAGTTCTCTGATGCCACAACCATATAAGGGTTGTACTACTGCAATTTGATGCATCGATTGGGAGTGCATAATTTCATATTTTGATTGGAGTGTTTTTGGTTGTTATGAGCCTAGTTGGATTGTTTTCTTAGTCTGTAAAATTTTATAATGTAGAACCAATTGATGAACAATGGAATATAATTAAATTAGTGGTTCTCAACATTCTTCTGTACCGAGAGAGCACATCGTTAAGTGAATTGTATGAATTTGTTATATATTGATGGGCCTTATCTTGCTTAGGGCTTCAAGAGTAGGTTATGTTATGAGATCCTTGTATGTATAAAGTTCAGTTGCATAATTGAATGTTGAATAAGCCTAGTAATCAGACGAATCGTATATACAACTATCAAAAGTGTAGTTCGTTGCATTTTGATAGATGGGAGTTTGTGCATAGGGTGGTTCAGTATCAAGATTTTCCTTCGGAAGATCGAGAAGCATCAATTATACAAAGTTCATCAAAGATGGTCAGAGGTGGTTATGTCTTAAATGAGTTGAATGGGAAGCTCAAATATTGTGGTGGTGAAAAGAGCATTTTCTAGGAGACTTCAGAGGTGGGATAAGTGTCGAGGAAGACCAATCACTTAGATGTGACATGTGAATTGTAATTTTTCATTTTTTTATTAATATTTGTAATAATGTAATATAAGCATTAAATGGGGGACTTGGAATACTAGTAACCGTTAGTATATAGGTAGGATTGGTTTGTTGAGTGGATTGTCTTGTTGAGACATTTTCTCAAAAATAATCTCACTTTAGAAATTTTTGGATGTCAGAAAGTATTATTTATGTGGTATGCATCTGGGGTTTGTGATTGAATAATACAAATTTTTGTTTAGCAATCTGTGCACTATGTCTACTCCTCTAATTCCTTTATTGGTATCAAAGCCTCTTTTGGCTTGATTCTCTTGTGGGAAGGCCATGAAGATGAGAGACTTGAGTTTCATTGATCTTGTATATATATTAGGCTAGATTTAAAAGTTTTGTGTGAAAAAAATATTTTATGTCTAGATTTATTCCACAGGTGTTTTTCGCTATATGTGCTGGAGAAAAGAGCCACCTTTAGGAATCTACTAAAATTTTTTTTCCCCGTGTTGATTGAGTTGTGTATTTGTTTGCTAGAGTTGTTTCCATGTGAAATTGATCGTATGGTAAATTGTGTACAGTGTCGTATTTACATATACATGAACTAGCATTTGGAAGCCCTAATCTACAGGAGATCTGCACAAAGAGAATCATAGATTTGTGATTCGTGAAGCTATATTTTTTTAAATATTATTTTTTTCCCAAGGAGGGAGACATGATCTCAGGCATGTACATGGTGTCGTTACCTGATCCGTACTTTTCTCCAGCTTCACAATGCCCCTGTTCTTAGAATCACATTCCTAGTGGGCACAACAATGGTTCTTTTTCCATGAATTAAACATCTCATATTTTTCTTTGATAATGTGCAATTTAAACCTCACTAGGGTCAGGAGATATTTTTCTATACACTTTCCATCTGTTTCGACATATCCTTTCATTTGTAGAACTCAATGACTCTATTCTTGATGTCATATGTAAGGAGGTCGAGAGTTGTTATTGTCTTCAGGGATTTGAAGAGAAATGCCTACAATATTAAAAATATCAATGACATTAGAGGTGAAATAAATTCAAAGAGTCCAAGGGTTGTGGCAAGGGTGCCTAGCTGCAAGTGCTATAACACTACAACAAACAAAGGTTGTATTACTGCAATTTGATGCATCGATTGGGAGTGCATAGTTACATGTTTTGATTGGAGTATTTTTGGTTGTCATGAGCCTAGTTGGATTGTTTTCTTAGTATGTAAAATTTTATAATGCAGAACCAATTGATAAACAAAGGAATATAATTAAATTAGTGGTTCTCGACGTTCTTCGGTACCAACAGAACGCATCACTAAGTTAATTGTATGAATTTTTTATATTTTGATGAGTCTTGTTGTGCTTAGGGCTTCAAGAGAATTAGTTACAGGTTATGTTATGACATCCTTGTACGTAGAAAGGTAAATTGCATAATTGACTATTGAATATGCTCAGTAATTAGACAACTCACCTATATAACTATCAAAAGTGTAGTTTGTTGCATTTTGATAAATGGTAGGTTTTCTATAGGGTGGTCCAATATCGATATTTTCCTTTGGAAGATCAAGAAGATTCAATTATATAAATTTCATCAAAGATGGTCAGAGGCGGTTATGTCTTAAATGAGTAGAATGGGAAGCTCAAATATTGTGGTGGTGAAAATATCATTGTCTGGGAGACTTCACGGTGGGGATAAGTGTTGAGGAAGACCAGTGAGACAGATGTGACATTTGAATTGTAATTTTTCATTTTTGTATTAATATTTGTAATAATGTAATGTAAGTATTAAAGGGGGGACTTGGAATAATGCTTACATTAGTATATAGGTAGGATTGGTTTGTTGAGTGGATTGTCTTGTTGAGAGATTTTCTCAACAATAAACTCTCACTTTAGAAATTGTTGGATCTCATAAAGTACTATTTATGTGGCATGTATCTGGGGTTTGTGATTGAATAATACGTTTGTTTTTTATCAATTTGTGCACTATGTGTGCTCCTCTAATTTCTTTATGCGATATTTTATCTACAACCTATGTATCTTTGATATATTAATAAATCAGAGTTGTTTTTTTATCCTCATGAAAAAAAAAATTTGAAGAGATGTAATTAGATCAAATTGTTGTAGAAACAATTGTGTTGTGTTGTGTTGTTTGGTGATCTCCTCAAGTATCAAGTTTTATGTAATTTTTAAAATTAAGTAAATTAAATATATTTTTCTTTTATTTATGCTAATATTTTGGTTTTTATTTTGTGGGATTTGAACCAATAACATAACAAAATCTCATACAAACCAACTTTTTTACAATTTATAAGTTTCAATTTAATTTAAATTGATAATTGATGGAAGTGTTCCAAACTCAATTAAAAAAATTTGTATTTTCCTACTCTTTGAGTATCTAACATTTTATTTTCTATGTATTTACTCTAATAATGACCTATAAACTGACATGGATATTCTATTGGACAATGTGTCACAATTCGAAATCTATACTATGAATATTAAATTCCTTTAAATTAATGATTTGCTGTTTATGAGTGAAATAGGTAAATTATAGAAAATAGGGAACAACAAAATACAATCACAATCCTTTCAAAATAAACACAAAGATAAACTATGGGAAACCATTACGAAAAAACCTAGTCAGATGAATAATGGTGGTCAATCAAGATAGGTCAACTTATGAGATGCATAAATTTTGCATGCAAATTCACATAGACAAGATTCTTGCATGGTTGGAAATGTCGAAAAGACTCATGGGGTTTTATGCTTTAACAAGAAGGATTTACACCCAAGAAATTTCATTTACTACATCAAAATGGTCCCACAATGTTTGAGACCCCAATTCTAGAAACTGAGTGTTATACATAAAACTACTCCTAAGATGATCCCTCAAAATTTTCCACTCTGAAAATACTAAGATAATAGCTTCTTTTGATTTTTCCACTCTGAAAGAATCAGAATATATGAAAAAATATATAATACTACAATAAGTATCAAATAAGGTGATTTATTTAAACACATATTGACTATGACAAAGTTCATATTAATGTCATTTCCACCTATGCAACAATACATGGATAAAATCCTATAGGAAGCTAATATAAGACAACAATGTATAAGACACATACATATAAAATAATTCTTGGCATAATATCCTAAATAGAAATATTAAGAAAAATAAAACCATTAACAAATTTCCTCACAATAGTTTGAAAATTACAAGAAGGGTGTGTTCCAAGTTTGATTATTGGGAGAACATCTAAACTAGAGAATAGCAACAACAACATATCTCAAATGGCTAAATAATTCTTTCAATAACATTAAAATATGCTAGATAGCATAATTTCAAATGGCTAAATAATTCTTTCAATAACATTAAAATATGCTAGATAGTATAATTCCCCAACTAGTTAGTGTTATCTAGAAATCTTGAGAAGAGCCTTAGTTGTTAACGGTTGTCTATATGTCAAATTATTTAGATCTAGATAATTCCTCTTTACATATTTCAAAAAAAATATCATTAGATATTTATATAATAAACTATATGTATAAATATATAATTTATGAATATATGAAACATCAAATTCTTGGTTAATGATTTTTAGGATTTGTCATCTTATAGGTTATTGTACCTGCTGCTGCAGGTCACTACGCATCAGGTTTTTCCTGATTGTGACATTAATTCACCTTGATTAGACATATGTTTTCAAAGAAAATTTATTTTTGCCATGGTTCAACTATAAGATTTATTATTGTTTATTTATTTTAATTATTTTAATTTGTTTTTCTGGCATTCTATTGGTTGAAAAGTTCAACATGTTATTGCAAATTGCATAAATATTTGTGCAGGTCCATTGCAGTTCATGCCGTCAGTCGTCGCTCTTGTTATTAACCTCAGCAGGGTTTGTCAGTATGATTTAATGCACCTTGGGAGCATGATACCCCTAATTTACCGCGGACCGAGAAATGATACGTGATCTTGACGTACTGTGAGGGATGGCAGAACGTGGCATCCTCGTGCTAAGTGTTCTAAATAGAGTGGCCCATTTATTTTAAGGTATGGCTACTAAATTTTCCTTTCCTACTATCGTATAAATTTCAACCTAACAAATTATCAAAATAAATATAAGTGTGGATATTTATAATCATAAAATCTCGACAAATTATCGAAATAATACTCGTGCGAATCCAGTTCTATTGTTCATTGGGTAATTTTTTTAAATTGTGGAACCCTTCGAACCTATGGTTCAACCAAAGCACAACTCTCACCGCATACAATATGCTCTTTCATTTACTATCGGAACAAAATCCCACCGGAAAATATACCAACCAAACCCAAATACCTAATTTGATAATTGCTAGGCCCCACAGCGCGGCATTCACGTTCAATTCATATGAACTCTTCCACCAATATCATGTTCAAGCCAATGAACCAACCAAACCTTTTATTCATGGGCCAACATTTCATCAATCGACATGCCTATTTTTTTCAAGCCCAAATGTTAATCCAATAACTCAGCGCTAACATATATTCACATTTTGTAAAGGCTAACTGGGCCACCATTTGTATATTCCTATTGAATTTTGCATATTACTATAATATGTCCCACATATGGATTCATTATACAAGATTCGGGTCTATGTATATATCAACATATTATAACATTCGACCCCACATCATTCGACTTTAAGATCTTGTAATATTTAAATATCAACGTAAACCTTGATTCGGGCCCGTAGTTCATAATACTTAGCTTCACGTTAAACAATCGTCCATCGCGCAGCGCGACTACCGTTGACGGTTTCCAGATTACAATCGGACAAACGAGGTGAACATCACGTTTTTTGAATCCCTAACTTTAATGCTTAAAATTTACACGACGTGAGTAGGTTTAGAATACCACTCTTGGCTTACATGTCAGACGTTGAGACACATCGCGTTTTTTCTAGAAAATTTAAATACCACTTCTAACTCGCGCGATACCGCCGATCTTCCTAACTCCGGTTTCACTATTCCTCATTCACGGTTCCTTCGTCGACTCACGGTTCCATTACTCTGGTTCCGTTCAACTATTGTTTCGTTATTAATTCTTGTGTATTATAGTTCTAATTCAACCCTCTTCTGCACCTGGGTATTCGATGTGTATTAATCAGGTTCCAGTATATTAAACCCTCAAACGATTTCAGTTTCTCAATCAGTCCTCAGCATCGAACTCTTGACCGAGAGTTAGATGCACTCAACAAAGAACGTGGGTTCGATGGTTCAATTTATCACAACCCTTCTCTCTACTGAACATAAATCGATTCCATTGAATTCGACCATCCATTACACAAAATTGTATCAATAGTGAATGGAATTTTGCAAGGATTACAAGCCTCGTCACACAGACTTCAAACGTTGTCCATTAAGCACAGCAATTTGGACTCCATCTCAATCATACCCAAATTGATCTGCTCAAGGTTATATTACAATTCAAGTCTCTCCTAGAGGATCGATCTCGCTCGTGATTGATCCTTCTTGAATAATATAAATGCAGACATATATCACTTCCTCAATTAAACTGGAACATCAACCAGGGCTCTATCAAAGGGTTTATTTACTCTATTTCTTATACAATCGGGTCAAGGAGTTTTGAATTCGTTTAGACAGGACTTAAACCAGTCAAGGCACATAAATTTCAGAATACAAGAAAGCGGATGCCCCCATGGCTGTATGTTGCAAGCTCGCCTCCATCGCATACATGTCTCTACATGAATTCTCATTTGTTTTCCATAAACGAGATTTATTTAAAGGAGCATTAAAGTTGTGACAGTCGTGGCATGATTATATATAAATCATTTTTTATTTATATTACAATTGTGGAGAATTAAATTTGAGTGGTGTTAAAATTTTTATGTATATTATATATATATGAAATTAGATCGTAAGGTTTTAGATGCATTTTTCTCTATATTTTACAGATGCTATTTATTATAAAACCTTATTTTGAACCCCCAACATACAAGCCACTCTTTTAATACAAACCAACCAATGGTTTGCTTCACATTCGGAAGCTTCCACTTGGTGGTTGTAAAACACTATTCAACGTATATTCAAGGTTTCTCCATGCGAAACTAAACAACCCTTATACCTAATATTTTTCTTTGATTCGATCTCTATACGAAGCATTCATTACCTTTCATATATGTTTATGAACCCCTATGTTGGAACCCACTTACACCTTTACTTAATTTCCAATTGAAAGTGCCCTTGAACAATATATAAAATCCTTGGATTAATTAACTCTCAGCCTGATTTAGGCTGTATATGCTAACCCAATGGTTGCACTAGCACTATTCGGCATCCACTTTATTCAAAGCCCGAACTTACCATACCTTTGCATCCAACGGTTATTGTCTTTATCGCCTTCGATTTGATGATCCGACGATCATCGCGTAACTAAAGTGCACACCTTTTTATCGTCTAGAATCGCGCGATGGGACTGGGACCTAGTGTTAAGTCACCCTTCTCATCTGACGGCTGAGCCGTCGTCAGATTGACTTCAGTGATCCGACGCTCATAAACAAATATCATGCTATGTAAGTGCACGAAGGCTAATTCTTAAAAGTCACGCGATGAGAGCGATTTTTCTAAACCGCTTATGGACACGTGTCAATCAGTTTATGAGATCACTTTTTTTTTTCCAATTCTACTTACCACCTTAGGCACCGCGTGATACCACCGGATTTAAGCTTCGAAATCGCCTTGCTGCTCACGGTTCCACTTCTCCTTTCTCAAGGTTTCTCCTTCTCTGTCGTGTGCATCCTTCATTATTCACCTCGCGCTTCTAACTCAAGCCACCATGTCGATATTATAGCTTTGAATCTTCCATCTCAGGACTCTACTACAGAGTTCTTCCCTAGCACAGTAAATATCTTCTGTCTATTATGAAATTTACTACACAGGCCCAATTTGACAATATTCAACCGCAGTTTCCCTTGCCTATCAAAGGCGTGCATAACCACCATTAACCCAATCATGTGCAGGATTACCATTTAACCTTTTTACACAGACGCTCTTTAATTTAATTCAATTTATTGTCCTATCTTAATCACTTTGTTGTGGATAATTATTCCTTGCATCTCTAAACCAAATTTCTGATTTGTTTCTCAAACACGGGTTTTGTTTCATGAATCCAAAGGCCCAAATAGGTAATATTAATCTATGTTTGTACTTACTATTCCAGTTTTCCTTCTGTTTTTTCGTCCTCTTTCACGTGTTCCATTAATCAACTCCAACGTACAATATTCCACATTAATTTTATATATATATATATATATATATATATATATATATATATATATATATGAAATTGGTAAATAATTAGTTTAGCCAAACTTTAATGTAGCCAGAATATGTATTTTTCCTTTGGTAAATTAAATTCAGCACGCATTGCCATACATATATATATATACCTTCTATTATAAGGTTGGCCCTTTAAATAAATCTCTTTACTTATAATTGAAAGCCCATCCTTACACGTTGTATCTACAGGCTAATGATTCGACTTCTGCCTTTTTTAATTAACTCTTCAAAGGTCTAACACACGATACAATGGTAATAATATAATAGAATCCATTCGTCTACCTGACCCTATCACTTAACATTAACCCAATGGTTCGACAACTTAAAAATATGCACAACACTTATAACATTCGGCCATGGTTATAACGTTAACACAATAGTTATATTTTATAGTGGTTCACGGGCCCCACACGTCCATCGTGTTAAATCAACACAAACCGCCAGTTCTTAGCTCAAGTTAATCGTTGTGCAACTGAATGCCTGATATGCGTCAGATCCCTTAGCCTCCAGATCGGACAGCGCACAACGAAATCGAGTTTTTCTACTCGCCTACCTTTAAGACTTCAAAAAAACACGATGAGGGCGGTATTGCCTCGACAACATGATGAAATCAGACTGCATCGTGTTTTTTTTAAATGGTTTCACCTTTGGCCAAAAGCCGAAGTGAGCTGTTTTGGGTTCACAAAACCACTCCTAGGTTTTCAACAGTGCGCAACTGGACTTTCACGATGGTTAATGCCATTATTCATAATAACTCCGGCTTTTTAACCTCTGGGGTCAAGCCTCAAATAATATCGTTCAATTAACAGTAACCCAAGTTAATTCCCTCAATGGCAGGGTTTGTCGGCTTCTGTTGGAATTTATGAAAATTCCAGAACAAACTAGAGAGAATAAAACTCTCCTCTTTAACACAGAGAAATTAAAAACTTTTCTTCACAGGACAGAGATTCACACTTTAAAAGTTCTATTAATAACTGTAAAAAGTATTACAAAATTCTTCCTCACACAGAGGGCTTACAAAATGATTGTTACAAGCACAGTGCTCTAAAATATTCTCTGTCTCACACAGAAAAAAATATACTCTGTCTCTGTTTTGAAAATAACAGACTGTTGTGTTTTCAAATATCCGCACTGCTGTGCAATACAAAATAAAAAATTACTTACCTATTAAAAAGGCTCTCAGGCCTTTTATATGTCGCAGCACATATTGAAATTACATTAAAAATAAAACTAAAATAATATGCCCTTTCGGGCCCACCCAAAATAAAGGTGCACATGTTTAATGTTAAAACATATAAATCAAAGGTTATAAATCTTTTTGCTGCACAATAACAAAAAACATTACAACGTTATAAAAAAACATTAATGCGCGATGTTAAAACAAACCATAGTATAAAAACTCCATCGTGCCTCCTTTGTGATGCGAAAACCTTTTAAATCTACCCTATAATGTGCATCGGGTCCAAACTTGCAACAATACAAAGCGGCCAAACAAAAAACTCTGATTCCGATTGTAACGGACCCGCGATGAGATTTAACTCCATCGCATAAACATTCATCAGGTCCGCCATTTCACATTGCACTTGGGCGATACACAAAAGACTTGCGATTCAATGTAATATTATCGCGTGGTCTGTGGGACCACAGCTCCCGCAGTCCTTGGCTTAATGCGGATGGCGATAAAAATTATTACGATTGTGATGAACTCATCGGATCAGAACATTTCCATCGGCGATATATCAAATGGCTGTGGTAACCTATATGACTTCCGATACGATCATTCAAGCCTCAAATAATATCGTTCAATTAACAGTAACCCAAGTTAATTCCTTGAACGACAGGATTTGCCGGCTTCTGTTGGAATTTATGAAAATTCCAGAACAAACTAGAGAGAATAAAACTCTCCTCTTTAACACAGAGAAATTAAAAAAATTTCTTCACAGGACAGAGATTCACACTTTAAAAGTTCTATTCATTAACTGTAAAAAGTATTACAAAATTCTTCCTCACACAGAAGGCTTACAAAATGACTGTCACAAACACAGTGCTCTAAAATCTTCTTTATCTCACACAGAAAAAAATATACTCTGTCTCTGTTTTGAAAATAACAGACTGTTGTGTTTTCAAATATCTGCACTGCTATGCAATACAAAATAAAACATTACTTACCTATTTCAAAGGCTCTCGGGCCTTTTATATGTCGTAGCACATATTGACATTACATTAAAAATAAAACTAAAACAATATGCCCTTTCAGGCCCACCCAAAATAAAGGCACACATGTTTAATGTTAAAACATATAAATCAAAGGTTATAAACATTTTTTCTGTGCAATAACAAAAAACATTACAACGTTATAACAAAATGTTAATGCGCGATGTTAAAACAAACCATAGTATAAAAACTCCATCGCGCCTCTTTTGTGACGTGAAAACCTTTTAAATCCGCTCTATAATGTGCATCGGGTCCGGACTTGCAACAATACAAAGCGGCCAAACAAAAAACTATGATTCTAATTGTAACAGACCTGCGATGAAATTTAACTCCTTCGCATAAACATTCATCGCGTCCGCCATTTCACATTGCACTTGGGCAATACACAAAAGACTTGCGATTCAATGTAATACTGCCACGTGGTCTTTGGGACCACAGCGCCCGCAGTCATTGGCTTAATGCGGAGGGAAATAAAAATTATTGTGATTGCGATGAACTCATCGTATCAGAACATTTCCATTGGCGATATATCAAATGGCTGTGGTAACGTATATGGCTTCCAATTGCGATGATTGCATCGGAACCTCCAACATCAACAAGACACTTTGTGGGGACCAAATGAAACTTCCGATTCAGTGATTTCGATTGCACCAATCGAATCGGAAAAAAAAAAAAAAAAAAATTGTGATTAATACAATCGGAGCGCATAACTTAAAGTTGTGATTGCGATTTAAACAATTGCATCGCAAGTCTTCACTCGGCCCAAATAAAATAAAAATGTGATCCAATTCTATTTTACCACTTTTATTCTGCTAATTGTTTTGTGTTGTGGGACCACCAGTCTTCAAGCTATTCAAACTCCCGTGCATCAAACCAAAACATCTATGTTTACAACATAAAAATAAATTGCTCTGTTTTGTTTCAAAGGCTTTGTTTTCAAATACGCTCTGTTCTAGATGTAATATGGTTGAGACCATAGGTAATAAAGGTAAGGTTATAAGGCCATGGGTCATTATATAAAGATTTTTATCATAAGTTGAGATGAATAAATTAATTTATGTGTGTACCATATATTGTACAGTGACGAAGGAACCTGACCCCCGAGGTACTTGACATCAGTGGTGAACTTCTCTAGACTGACCCGCAGTCATATATAGCATTAGCAAGTACACATCAGCCACATGCTAATAAGAACTTCATAAATAAAATTGTGATGCATGAAGATTTTATTACTTGTATCATCGTCTCTGACTATTTGGACAAATAAATTAATTTATATTTTAATGTTATTAATTATATATAGAATCATTATCAACAATAAGGTTTTCGGCATCGAATATGGAATTTATGATATTAATTATGCAAGTGCAGAACTGATTTGGAGGATCTAGTCGATGTTGCAGACACCCCATGTAGATCTCTTGATATTAACAACCATTAATTCAAAATTAAATGGCATAAAATTATGGGACTTGTGCGAGTTTCTACTTTGCAGTTGTTATTTTTCTTGAAACTCTGTTAATTTTATTTCTTCTCTTTAGATTTTCTGTTGTTGACCGTCGAAATTGTTGTATTCTGTTCAAGACATCTGCAAGTGGATTTACCGTGCAACTCGACACTCTGCAAGCGAGCTTTTGCAAGTCAGGCTGGAATTGTGCGCCTCTGGTTGGAAGGTCTGCCAAGGATAATTTCTCTTACTCTTTCAGGTAATTCCACATATTAAATTCCCTTTCTTGCTTTGATTCTAAGTGCAAAATGGATGACATTCTACTTGCAATTTACATATCATGGACTCTGGTTTTAAATGATAGCCGATGAAACATTGATCATGGAAATTCCATTCGAATTTGATAAAGTTGTTGCGTTCTACAAATCTCGTTTCTTTTTAACAAATTCATGAAGTTTCTAGAAGTACTTCTCAAGATTATATCGTTAAGAGAAAACATAAAAAGCAGAATTTTCTTGGGTCCCTAGCATGAGAATACCATTTGCATCAGGCTCAGAGGATTCAAAGTCATTTCCCTTGGAATGACTCTATTTACTAAAGCCCCCGTTCATTGAAAAATGTAGATTATTATCATCATCATTTTCTGAATCAAATTCCACTTCATTTCTAGTTTCGGCGTTACCGAATCAAAAGCTATGCTCTTGTTCATAAAACAACATATTAACACCATTATTATCATTTCTATCTGAAAGCACTTCGACCTTCACTTTATGATGCAAAATTCGAAGGCCTTTATTGCATCGTTGCCTAGTTTTTGCATTCCATGGCCAATGACGGAGTTGCTAGATGTTAAATAACATCCAAAGGCGTGCAAAGTCGAAACAAATATTAAATGTGATCACAACAGGAGAGAGAAAGGAAACGAAACCCGCCAAGTAGCAGAAGAAATTTTTGTCCTGACTGGACTGTCAAAGTACATGAGATGAAGTCATTTGTGACTAATTTAATTACGGTCGCTGCTCGCAAGACAGGGCCAGAGAAAAAAAAAACTCTATGAAATAAATTAAAGTTCAGGTTGTTTTGTAGTTATCAGTATCCTCCAAGAAATTATTATGTCGTGTGCATATTATGAAGACAAGAAAATGCAAGCACCTCAATTGAAAGTTAGTCAGAATTAATCTTTAAAGAATTGCTTACATAAGACAAGGCACCGAATAAAAGTCATGGGTTTAATTGATCAAGTAAAAGCAGCACTAGGAACAGTCAAAACAGAAGTAGCTAATAGAACAAATGCAAAGCCAAGGATAGTTAAGACAGGGTCAGAAACAAAATTCTATGAAATAAATTAAAGTTCAAGTTGTTTTGTGGTTATTGGTATCCTCCAAGAAATTATTGGGTCATGTGCATATTATGAAGGCAAGAAAATGCAAGCACCTTAGTTGAAAGTTAGTCATAATTAATCTTTAGACAATTGCTTCCAGAACACAAGGCACCCAACAAGATTCATCGGTTAAATTGATCAAGTAAAAGAAGCACTAGGAGCAATCAAAACAGAAGTAGAAAATAGAACAGATGCAAAGGCAAGGGTAGTTTATAGCTTATATAGTTATAGCTTACTGAAAATAGTAGTTCTTACACTATAGCCTGGAGATTTATAGCAGATTAGAGCAGCTACCCAAATAGTCACGTTAGTCTTATTGCTATGGACCTACGGTGGTGGTAGAATTAGTCCCATGCCCTAAGTTATTATTATATAATCTTAAAGATTTCATATAGTCTATTTCAAGATTGTTCTGTGCCATCTATTATTTACATTATCCTCCACAGGTTACTATAATTTGTTTATTCAAATCATTTCTCTCAACTACCCAATTCGATGGCTAAAATATTGTTTTTCTTGATGTCTACGTTTCAACTTCTGGTATTTCTCTTATTCTTCAGTCAGTTTATTTCTTTGGATAGTTAAATTGTTGTTTTTTCTTGATGTTTTAACAAAGTTAGGCACCAGTTGCTACATTGAGTGGAATCTATGAATTTGGAATGATGGAATGTAGTGCCATGCAACTTTCAAAGACGCTACAACAACTAATAGGAGAAGAAGACGCCGCTAATACCAAAATAGATTGTAGAAAAAAAGCAATGGAGAAAACAAGTGCTGGATACTTTGCATGTAGACCTTGTAAGAAGTGGTTTAGCTGCAGCTTCAAATGGTGCAAATGTTGTTGTTGTATGCAGCACATTTGTTAATATGCAGAAAATAATAAGTGGTTGTCAAAGATCAACATGAAGGAAAGCAAAGAAGAAAACAAATAGTCAATACTTTAAATGTAGACATCGTACCAAGTCGTATAGATACGACTTCAGATGGTCCAAATGTTGTTGTTGTATACACCATCATTGTTAATGTACATATAACAATGACTAGTTGTTAGCAATCATCATACAATACATTTATTCGTCATTCAAATGAATATTTTGTCTTATCACGAAAGGTTGTGTAACCACCAAATTTTCAAAATATAATGCTAGAATTAGTACATATTATGTTGACCTATCTTGCCCAATACTTGCTACATTGACTTGCAAGTACATGCTTTGGTGCAATAAAGTTGGGGCTTTCATAAGCGATGAATGCTTTGTTATAACTAAGTCGATTCTCACATTTAGCTTTTTGTATGAAGCATGTTGTTGCCTTGCAGATGTTATTATGCTACAGTCCATATGTGACTATACATACATATTCGTAAAGTGCGTGTGCATACATATGTGACTAGAATACAAGAATGCATATCAAACAGGAAAAGTGTGTGTGAATACTATCATGAGAGCACTTAAAGAACTATGTTCTCGAAATTTATATAAAACTAAAAACATTTCCATTAATAGCAATTGGAATCATATACTTGAATTGGACAATAAAGATAATACATCCGAGGATGACAACATTGATAGCAAAAGTGAAATGGATAGCATTTCAAAAAGTGAAAGACCAACTGAAACCTTAGTACATGGATTGATAGCTTCACAACGAATTCATGATTTACAAGACAAGATCATTGAAATAGCACTGAGGGACAACGACCACTTGGGATATTCAAATACAAACATGTAGAAGAAATGAGTTTCCCAACACTATTATTTGGAGATCCACGTCACAATGATATAGTACAAAGATTTCATTACCAAGAAATAGTAAAGTGGGAACTAATGCATTGCAGTGGTCACTTTTCCTATCACATCACAAATTTTTTCTTCAAGACAATGCGAATAATCATTGAAAAGGTCATGTCATGCATTTTAGTACGAATAAGGAAAGGAAAACTACAAGGAAGAAAGTTGTTAGCAAAAGATGTTAAGTACAAGCCCAACTTAGAAAAGTTACTAAAAAGTCACATTGGATACATAGATTTCAAACACATAAGAATTTCTCCTGATTACCACCAACAAATGCAAAAACATATATTTGCAATGATACGACAATTAGGTCCTCCAACTTTCTTTGTTACATTTACAAGTGCAGAGCATCGTTGGAGTCCACTAGTAGAAACTCTTACTAAATTGCGTAGCAATAGAAATAAAAAGAAACATATTGAAACAATTGAGGAATACAACATTGATTGTCTTGTCAGAAAGGACCCAGTAACATGTACACGTTACTATAGACATAAGACAAATGCACTGAAGCAATTGATCTATCAAGATAATACATTTTTTGGCAAAATATTAGATTACTACTTTGTAACTGAGTTCCAAAATAGAGGTAGTGCACATGAACATGCTCTTATATGGATATAAAATGCTCCAGTATATGGAATTAATAGTAACTTAGAAATTGAAAACTTCTTGGACAACTATATAACTTGTAGCACAGATCACCTTGATCCAGAACTCGCAAAGATACACGAATGTCATCATACCAAAAGCTGTAAAAAAATAAAAGCATCGTATTGTAGATACAAATTTCCAATGCCACCAATGAAAAGAACAAGGATTCTTGAACCAATTACTTCACTACATGACTCAATAAATGAAAAAAATGTGTCCTTGCAAAGCACCTTAGAACAAAAACACTATGACAAATCAACTAGTCATGAAAATTTCTTATATGAATTGCACTTAACAGAAACTGATTACATCGAATTAATACAAAGTACATTAACACAACCAATGGTATTCTTGCAACGAAAACCATCAGAAATATGGAATAATAGCTTTGCATTCAATATGCCACACCTATGGAATGCAAATACAGATGCTCAATATGTTCTAAATGCATATGTTGCAGCTTCATATTGCAGTTCATATATGACCAAAGTTGACAGATCTATGACAAATGCATTCAAAAGGATACGACAAGAACATGAAAAGAGAAAAATCGATGCTATTCAAATGATACGATATCTAGGCAATGCCTTGCTTAACCTTCAAAAAATTTCAGCTCAACAAGCAGTCCACATAGCTCTCTCCCTACCATTGAATCATAGTTCAAGAGAATGCAACTTTATAAATACAACACCAACAGATGAACGCACATTTATACTTAAACCAACCACTCTTCTGAAACAAATTCCTGACAACTTTGAAGATGTTATGTGCAGTTCTATAATTGATTACTATATCAATAGGCCTAATGCTATTAAGCATGTATGTTTAGCTGAATTTGTATCAAATTATAGGAAAGATGGCACACCAATATCAAAAAGAAAAAAAGAAAAAGTAATTCGATTCATCAAATAAAAAAAACACATTGACTATGAAAACTATTACAGAGAAAAACTTTTGCTATATGTTCCATTCAAAAACAATGAAGATGTGCTAAAGCAAGACTTCCCAACATGGAAGAGTGCATACATGTTGCATAAGAACACAATAAAAAACAATGAAACTAAGTTCACATACAACATGAACAAGAAATGGGGTGATTTGGAAGAAGAAATTCAAGAAATTGATAACAACACTGCAACTTCTAATCATACAATAAAAAAACCTCAAATATCCAATGATGTTACTGAGAAGTACGACTTGGCTAAAGATTTTCAATTTCCCCAATGCGATGACAAAAAATACATCTTAACATTGTTTTTCAATTTACAGAACATCCATTTATGCTTAGCAATGAAGAATACTACAACATTAGGAGAATGCTTAATAGAGAACAACAAGCAATACTCAAAGACATTGCAATGAAAAAACGAAAGAACATAGACGAACCATTCTACTTATTTTTGACTGGAGGAGCTAGTACTGGAAAAACATTCACAGCAAAAGCAATATTTCAAATTCTCATGCGCATTTACAATGAACATTACAATACAGACCCTTTGAAACCAAAGGGTTTGATATTAGCATATACAGGTAAAGCTACATATAATGCAGGTGGAGTGACATGTCATTCTGCATTGCTAATGCCTTTCAACAAATCTAGTTTTATTCCACTTAGCAATGATTTATTAGACAACTTAACACAACTGTACGAAGAATTAAGGGTCGTTCTCATTGATGAAGTATCTTTGATTGGAAGTTGTTTTCTATATCAAATTGATGATCGACTAAGAAACATTAATCATAATAAAAAAAAAATACTTTGGAAACATTGATATCATATTTTGTGGCAACTTGTACCAAGCACAACCTATACAAGATTCACTAATATTTGAACAACCTACAATAACAAGGCAACCAATAACATATGACTTTTGGCAAGAACATGTAAAGTACTATGAATTGCACATTGCAATGCATCAAACAAATGAAATATTCATTGCCATTTTGAATAGGATGCGTATAAATAATCAAACAGAAGATGATTTGAATTACCTAAATAGAAATTGTATTCGAAATGCTCCTAATGATCCTACTTTTCCCTATCTATTTTTTAGGAATAGAGATGTAGCATTACATAACAAGAAAATTTTATCTGTTGTTCCTGGTGATGAAATTGTAATCGATGCAATTGATTATGTAGAAGAAAACCATGGAAACATACCATCTCATGCACACATAGCAACATTGCCTTCACAAATTTTCCTAAAACTTAACATGCTAGTTGAAATATATGCAGGAAAATATGACTTACAAGACGGTCTAGTCAATGGTACAGATGGTATCATTAAAGCATATGTAAAATTAGAAAACTGTGATGTAATATGGATCAAATTCTATGATGAACGTGTTGGCCATCGACAAGCACATAAATTTTCTTTTCTATATAGCGCAGAAATTTGTAGTGATTGGACTCCCATACTACACACAACAAAGCCAGTTTATGTATTAGCAAAAATGGGCAGCTTGAAAATCAGAAAACAATTTCCAATCCAACTAGCATGTGCATGTACAATACACATATCACAAGGCTTAACACTAGACAATCTTGCATTTGATCCTTTAGGAATACGACGCCATGGATTAGTATATACAGCCCTTTCTCGTGTGAGAAAAATAGAATCATTGTATTTTCTTAGTCCACTTAAGAAACAAAGCTTCCAAATTCAACACAAAATTTCTGTTGAAATGGAACGTTTACAAAGAAACACAAAGTGGCAACTAGACTACAATTATTCATTATTAGAAACAAAATCATACATTTAAATTCTTTCTCTAAACACCCGCAGTTTACAAATACATATTGATGATTTGTTAAATGACTATGATCTAATGCAATCTGACATCCTATGTTTACAAGAAACACATTTGAAAGATCCAATGCTTCTAAAAAGACTTGAAACATTCAATTGCATATCCAATTATAGTAAACATGGTTTGCTAATTTTTATTAAAAAACATATAAAGATCTTGAAACATATTCATTTTGAAGAAAAAAACGTTGAAGCTACACTAGCAAATATGCTTCTTCATGACATGGAAATTATAGTTCTAAATGTCTACGTTGCACCATATGCAACATTGAATGATACGTTGCACCTTCTTTCAAAAGCATTATGCAGCATACATTCAAATCAAAAAATAGCAATTGTCGGCGATTTCAACATCCATATGCTTGGAAGCAACAACAAAACAAACAAACTAAGATCGTATATGCACAATTACAACCTTCATTTTCTTTTAGAGACAAATAACAATCAACAAATATCAATAATTGATCACATATGGTCAAACATAACTTGTAGCTATAAGACTTTCAAGTTAGATACATATTGGACCGACCATGATACTATTTGTCTCATCATTGAAGAAAAAAATGCAACAAAAACATAGTGCAAATGAAACTAGTCTAATGCTTTTTGTAGTCAATATTGTCATACTTGCCTACTCACGTCCTTAATATACAAATGAAATCAATAGTTAGTATTATTACCAAAGATACCTTTAATTTGTTTCTGAATAAGTTTTTGAAAGTTGCATTATAGCCTTTTAACAATGTCACAAATAACAAATTAGCTTCAACAAAAATAAAACATTTACTTCTTCCAACACAGTTGAATAAATATTCCTAAAAAACATTTACTTCTTCTAACACATGGAATTGCTTATTTTTACATTACACTACTATGACTTTGACTTCTAATTGTATGTCTTGCAGATTTCTATTGCTTTATACAATCAGTCAAACATGTAAAGACAATTCACAAAAACAAACAAACACATCCAGGTTTGCTTACTACACCCAACCAACTTACCCTTCAATGCATATGTATAGACATATCTCTATGTTTAACTGTTTATTTCTTTCTACAAAACTATTGCAAGACCTATTCTTATATTTCTAACACTGACTTCCATAGGATTGTTGTTCATATAGAATTATACTATGCATCCATGATTTAACTCTCAAGCATCACAGAATTCATTTTAATCCTTGAATTTGTCTTTCAACCCATTGTAATATTTTCATGCACACATGACACACCCTCCATTACAAATTGCAGACTATATATAACCATTTTGGAGTTATCTAACAATAAACACTACAGAGTATTGAACCTTATTCTCTATGATATTTTAGGACTACCATATAATGTGTTTCCCTTTTCATCATCTCAATAATGTTCCATGCTTAAAGTTGACAGTCATCATCAACCGCTTATTTGCATCAGAACTGTTACATGCATAATTCTATCAACCCCAGCCTTCTTCTTCTTCTTTTCTTGTCAACCTTTAATTCCTTTTCCTCACCCTTTCTCTAGAAACTTCTCAAGGTTCCTCTCCACTTCACATTTGAGCCCTTTTTCACTAACATCTCCTCCAATTTCCCATGTTGCTTGTTGTAAATCTCTAAATTGTAATAGAGATAATATCAAATAGAAATTAAATTCTTTCCAAAATTATAACTTTATTTCAGTTACATCAAACTCAATTATTTCATAATCCATATGCATCTTAATTCACATTGTACAATTTGAAGAAAAATTTTCCAATCTTATTATTATTTCCCTTAATATTCCTTGTTATCTTTGTAATTTTATCTATACGATTTTTTTTTGGTTTCTTTTGCCTTATGGTTTTTCTATTTTATTTTTGGTTGGGTGGTAGAATGAGCTCAAATGACATATATGCTGATCAACTTATTTATTATGTAAATTCCCAACCACCCATAATAATTAACACCATTGGAAAGGGAGCTTGATCAACAAACACATCCAGGTTTTCTTATTACGCCAAACTTACTTACTCTTCGATGCATATGTATAGACATATCTCTATGTTTAATTGTTTACTTCTTTCTATGAAACTATTGCTGATTGAATTCCTGATTACTTGTTCAATTGATTCCTGATTAGTATTACTGAGTCAATATTTATCAATGTTTTCATGCCAATCAGTAGTACCTGAACTTTCATACATCTGTATCACATGCATTTACACATTTCTATAGTACTGGACTTGAATCATTTTCTCTCTCAGGCACAAAAATTTTAATATTTGCAACTCAAATCAGTATATATCTCTGTTGCACTAATAGAGTTTTCTGACTTTAATATTGTACAATTTATAAGTATTCCATTATCGAAGTTTTTAAATGCAATTAATCTTTCTTTCAGTAACTAATAGTCGGTTTCCACTACAATATAGAATAATATTATACTTTTATTTTTATTTTTAGTTGTTAAAATTTACTAGACATTTTGTCGTCGCATTCAAGCACACCATTCATTGATGTTGCATATTTTTCATCTCGCAGCTCTGGAGAACAAGCTACAATAGACAAACAATAAAAAACATCAGGTGCAATTGAATCATACAAGTAAGTAAATTTGAAACAAATTTTTATAGGTACCATTGGCATAACATTTATATTCACTAGAAAATTTGGCGGAATTTCCGACGGCCAATTCGTCGCTATTCCGACACATAGTTGTCGCAAGAGCGACAGCTCGAGGACGGGCAAAACATGATTTTCCATACCGTCGCAATTCCAATGCACTTAAAAAGTGTCACACTACCGACACTTTTTCCGTCGCTTCCAAACAGGCGTCGCTCTTCCAACATTTCCCAAACCGTCGCGCTTCCGACGTTTGTAAACTGTCACACTTCCGACGAAATGTGGTCCGACGTTTTGAACATCGCACTTCCGAATTTTGTAAACTAACGCAATTCCGACGAAATGTGGTCCGATGTTTTTAGCGTCGCTCTTCCGACGTTTGTAAATTGTCACAAATCTGACGCAATGTGGTCCAACGTTTTGGACGTCACTCTTCCGACGTTTGTAAACTGTCGCAATTCTGACGAAATGTGGTCCGACGTTTTGAACGTCGCTCTTCCGACGTTTGTAAACTGTCGCAATTCCGACGAAATGTGGTCTGACGTTTTGAACTTCGCTCGTCCGACGTTTTTATACTGTCGCTCTTCCGACGTTTTTAAGCTGTCACAATTTTGACGCTTACAAGGCGTCGGTATACCGACGGCGGGTTCAATTTAAAAAAAAAAAAAATGAAACTTTAAAACAGGACAGTAAATCTCCAATATTTGTTATGAATTGTGGGCGTTCCAATGACCGTGAAATATTAATATAATAAACCACCCCGCAGCACTTCGACTATAAACAATCATTGTTTTTTTTCACAAGAGAAAAAACAATGTTTTGAATATATTATATGAAGTAAAACAATCCATGAAGTCATTACATTTTCACATCTGAAGATTGGAACCCAAATATCCATCCATAAAAGTGGAAGTCCCACCCGAAACAATGATAGAAAAATACCCCATTTCACATACAGGGACATGATATAAAACCCAGTAACGGTCCACATGGAGATTATCGACAATCTGAGAAAGCATCCAAATATGCCCGAGGCATCTATAAGAAAGTGAAGTAGCAGTATGTAGAATATTAAAACAACAGATAGAGTAGCGACGTCCATTGTTCCAAATACAAATTAAAGTACCCAAAATCCTTGAACAAAGAAAAATGCTAATCATGTGAGGAGTGTGATATGTCCAAAATATAAAAAGACCATCAGACCATATCAATAAACCAGCATCGCTAGTTTTGAAGGCAGAGTGATAAACATTAATCATTTTTTTTTCACAATAGAAAAAACGTTGTTTTGAATATATTATATGAAGTAAAACAGTCCATGAAGTCATTACATTTTCACATCTGAAGATTGGAACCCAAATATCCATCCAGAAAAGTGGAAGTCCCACCCCAGACAATGATAGAAAAATACCCCATGTCACAAACAGGGACATGATATAAAACCCAGTAACGGTCCACATGGAGATTATCGACAAATCTGAGAAAGCATCCAAATATGCTCGAGGCATCTATAAGAAAGTGAAATAGCAGTATGTAGAATAGTAAAGCAACAGATAGAGTACCGACGTCCATTGTTCCAAATACAAATTAAAGTACCCAAAATCCTCGAATAGAGAAAAACGCTAATCATGTGAGGAGTGTGATATGTCCAAAATATAAAAAGACCATCAGACCATATCAATAAACCAGCAACATAGACCAGCATCGCTAGTTTTGAAGGCAGAGTGATAAACATTAATCATTTTTTTTTTACAAGAGAAAAAACGTTGTTTTGAATATATTATATGAAGTAAAACAGTCCATGAAGTCATTACATTTTCACATCTGAAGATTGGAACCCAAATATCCATCCAAAAAATGTAAGTCCCACCCCAGACAATGATAGAAAAATACCCCATGTCACATACAGGGACATGATATAAAACCCAGTAATGGTCCACATGGATATTATCGACAATCTGAGAAAGCATCCAAATATGCCCGAGGCATCTATAAGAAAGTGAAATAGCAGTATGTAGAATAGTAAAGCAACAAATAGAGTACCGACGTCCATTGTTCCAAATACAAATTAAAGTACCCAAAATCCTTGAACAGAGAAAAACGCTAATCATGTGAGGAGTGTGATATGTCCAAAATATAAAAAGACCATCAGACCATATCAATAAACCAGCAACATAGACCAACATCACTAGTTTTGAAGGCAGAGTGATAAACATTAATCATTTTTTTTTTCACAAGAGAAAAAACGATGTTTTCAATATATTGTATGAAGTAAAACAGTCCATGAAGTCATTACATTTTCACATCCTAAGATTGGAACCCAAATATCCATCCAGAAAAGTGGAAGTCCCACCCCAGACAATGATAGAAAAATACCCCATGTCACATACAGCGACTTGATATAAAACCCAGTAACGGTCCACATGGAGATTATCGACAATCCGAGAAAGCATCCAAATATGCCCAAGGCATCTATAAGAAAGTGAAATAGCAGTATGTAGAATAGTAAAGCAACAGATAGAGTACGTACCGACGTCCATTGTTCCAAATACAAATTAAAGTACCCAAAATCCTTGAACAGAGAAAACGCTAATCATGTGAGGAGTGTGATATGTCCAAAATATAAAAAGACCATCAGACCATATCAATAAACCAGCAACATAGACCAGCATCGCTAGTTTTGAAGGCATAGTGATAAACATTAATCATTTTTTTTTCACAAGAGAAAAAACGTTGTTTTGAATATATTATATGAAGTAAAACAGTCCATGAAGTCATTACATTTTCACATCTGAAGATTGGAACCCAAATATCCATCCAGAAAGTGGAAGTCCCACCCTAGACAATGATAGAAAAATACCGCATGTCACATACAGGGACATGATATAAAACCCAGTAACGGTCCACATGGAGATTATCGACAATCTGAGAAAGCACCCAAATATGCCCGAGGCATCTATAAGAAAGTGAAATAGCAGTATGTAGAATAGTAAAGAAACAGATAGAGTACCGACGTCCATTGTTCCAAATACAAATTAAAGTACCCAAAATCCTTGAACAAAGAAAAACGCTAATCATGTCAAGAGTGTGATATGTCCAAAATATAAAAATACCATCAGACCATATCAATAAACCAGCATCGCTAGTTTTGAAGGCAGAGTGATAACCTGTCAACACATAAAATAATATCATAAAGCAGATACAGGAAATGTGCAAAGACATGTACTGTTGATATACGCCTCACACAAAAAGCATCCATGATAAAGAAAAAATATGTATAAACCTAGGGTTGATTGTATGTTCTGGCTCGCTTGTTTCCAGAAATAAAAACCATCTGCAGAAACCCAGGCTCGCTTGTAAGATCAGGCTCGCTTGATTCCAAAATTGGTAACCATCTGTTGCATCCGAGATGTAAGGTTCAGGCTCGCTTGTTTCCATTAGTAGCCCGCTACAGCATCCACCCTATTCATAGCAAAAAGGTTCCTGTAGATATACAGAGAAAGAGTATAATACGTAGACCATATAAACATGGCTCTGTATTTCAAAAAACAGGTTTAAAATAGAAACAGGGCAACATTTTTTTTTTTCCAATTGTTATGAACATAATTCGACCATGAAATATTAATATAATAAACCACCCCGCAGTGCTTCGACTATAAAAAATCATATAAACATGGCTCTATATTTCAAAAAACAGTTTTAAAATAGAAACAGGGCAACATTTTTTTTTCTAAGTAAAGTTAATCTATTAACAGTGGGAATAAAATTACACCGAAGTCAAAAACATTGCCCAGACTCATGGCAAATTTGTCATCAAAAAATCAAAAAATTAAGAAGACTGCCCTCATACGGGGAAACCAGTCTCGAACGTTTACGGAACTCAAAAATATTACAGAAGTCCAGCACAGTAATATAATCTAAAAGTAGCCCAATTAAGTGGGCCGCGAATCAAGAAAAACAAATTAACCAAACTACTCCACCGACTCCTCGACGATTCGGCACAATCCTTCGGAAGGTCCAGGATCGCTAGGTGCTACCTCCACAGTCATGCCACTGCTCCCCTCCTGAAGGCCCGAATGTTGGCCGGCTTTTTCTGAGCTTAGACCCACCGGATGGGTGCATTGTTCTTCCATTTGGGCCTCCTCACGGAAAACCACAGTAATTGAAGTTGTGATTCGTGGGCGGTTCAGAGAGAAATTAAAGGAAAAAAGCGCAGTGCGCATCGTGGGAGAAAGTGAAGTGGTAGGGAAATGAGGAGCAGGGGAGCCCATACGATGGCCAGATCCTAGAACCCGACCCAGCCCACTTCTAGTATCTGGATAGGGACCTGCGTGATAATCATTGGACTAGGAAGACGACCCGGTTGAGGGGCTGGAGGGAGCGCGCAGGGGTTGACCTCTAGTGCTCCCCCTACGGCAACGCATCCTTTGACGCAGGCGAGGCATGGGTGCAGTCTCAGCAGTGGGCACAAGAGGATACGGAAAAGCAGAATTCCAAGAAACAGAGGAAGACAGACAAGGACCAGACCGAGAGAAATGCAGATATGCAGCAAGGTCTAAGAAGCAGTTCAGCTGGCCACTTCTCCTTCTCGTCACAGTGAGCAGGCAGTGTAACCCAGCAACTGGCTTGTCTGAAAAACCATAGAGAAATGCCATTTTATCGACCTAACTGCAATGTAATTGAAGGACGCCTGTCATAATTAATCTCTGATCATTAATGAGAGCCGAAGGCCAAATCATATTGGAGCATGCGGAATCGCTAACAGGAGTGGAGGTCCGATCTTGAACAGTGTTAAAACTTAATACGATTAGATGTGAAAACCTTGGAACTTAATTGAACAACGTTAAAACTTAATGCGATTGATATGAAATCGCCACATCCATGTCCCATCGCCTTAAATGCCATCGAATGCACCCACATCCTGGAATAGGGCAACATTTGATTGAGGACA